>CP049707.1:21229814-21261096 GCA_004148225.2 Heterodera glycines
TTGGCCTTTTAAGCATGCTAATATATGTAAGAACATTAAGTATAATACTATAAAAAACCTATTTAAAAAAAAAAAAATTATTTATTTCAATTGCCTATATTTTTTGGCCAATTTTCTTGCCAATTTTTAGACTTAATATAAAGCCATTTTTAAATTTAATTATTAAATTTTTTGGATTTTCAATATTTTTTATTATTTAAATAAATAAATTAATTAATTTACATATTTTCCATAGATTTGCTTTAGTTAAGCCGATTTTGACTTAAATTAAAGCCATTTTTAATTTGAATTATATTTTTCTTTTTTTTGGTTTTCAATAAATTTTTTAATAAAATAAATAAAATATATTTATATTATTTTCCATGGGTTTGCTTTATTCAATTTTTGCTAATTTAATTTAAGCCACATAAATAATATTAAAATGTTTTCCCCCATTTTTTTTTTGTACTTTGTGGCATTTTTCGCTGAATTTTAAAGAATTTATCTTCCCCCAATTTTCGTTTCACACCCTTTCTATGGCCTCAACAAAATTCCATTTATAATCCATTTATGTTTTGGCACTGGCCGGCACATAATTTGGTTTTTCAACGTGCCGACCGTCCCTTCCTTAACCCACCATGTGACCAAATTTTTTTTAACAAATCATTTTTAAAATTAAATTTAAAATGGAAATTGGCAAAATTAGCATAAAAAATTCAGAAGAAAAGTTGTATACATGAATGAACTTTCTTTTTACATATTTATTTTACATAAAGCCACTTGCTTTTCGGGTCCAATGTTCACACATCTTTAATCCGTTTCCATTTTTAACTCAAATAAAATTGCTCTAATCTTCAAAGTTTAAATCCATTTCCATTTTTAACTCGAACAAAAATTGCTTTTTTGAATATTTAATTCCTCTTTAATTGGTTTGGTTCATTAATTATTAATCAGCCCATTCCCATAAGTCATTTTAACTTTTAATCTTTGGCAGTATGAGAAAATGTTAGAACAATTTTATTCTTAATTCACATCTTCTTAGTAAAGAATAAATTCTGTCATAGTACCTAAAAAATTCATTTCAAAATTCATGAATTCAATTTCAAAATCTGAAATATGCTTATTAAAAAGCCTTTAATTTTCTCTTAATTATCCTATATGCAAATCAACAATTGCCTGTTTAAGCGATTTTTAAAAATTTCACAAACAATTGAATATACTCACTATGACAGAACTTATTCATCACCCCCAATATATGGATTTAATGGGATTATTCTTTATAAAGAGTATTAATTTTTGAATGGTTTTTTTTATGAATGGATTTACATTTTTTGGAAGTTAAAAGATAGTCAAAATAATTTTTCATGCAAAATATTTTTTTAAAATGAATAGTTTTATTTGATTTTAAAAAGATTATTTTAAGAATTTTGCATGCTTTAGTTTTATTTTATTTAATATTTCTAAAAGTTTTCGACAGATTTTATAGTTTAATACAAATTTTATTTATTTATTTTTTAATAAATTTTAATTTTTCTTTCGTTTTCATAACTTTGGCTTTCTAAGATGGGCACTTGGTTTGCCGCTCCGCTGCAGCATATCCCTAATAAATAATAAGCATTTTAATTAAGCGCAAAAAAAAAGTACACAAAACTGAGAGGGCAGACCAGAGAAACAAAGACATTGGAGAAACAACGTTATTTTTGCGTAAGAAGAATAATGACAACGAAACAAATTTAGGAAAATATTACACAGCCAATTGAAAGATGGGCACTTGAGTGCCAGAGAAAAAAAGATTGCGCAAGACTATTCTAAAAGTAGAGAATGTCGACAGAGAAAAAGACAGTAGAAAATAGTGGGTGCGGATGTGTGTCTCCTGCCTCATCCATGGAATGCCAAAGATGACAAAAAAAGTGCCAAATGCCCTGAGGGCATTTCCCGCCTTGGCCACATGCCGTAAATGAATTGGCTGGGGCAGGGCCATGGGTTGTAAGTGAGTGGGTAGCGCCGAGCGGAAAACGTGAATACATTCTCAATGATACGACAAAAACATTTTCCTCGGCAGATACTGCGCGAAAACAAGCTAATTTGGCACAAATTTAATCCCAACCACAAAATGTTTTTATTATTTTCCGTTTTATTACATGAATAATAATTAAAAATGTTTTCTATTTTATAAAATTGCTTATTTTTTAAATGAAATAAATTACTAATTTATTAATATGAATTATTTTTAATATAATAAAAGGGAAAATTCCACCAAAAGTGTAAGCGGCAACAATGCCCTTCTTTTGGTTATTTTATTTTTGAATAAATAAATAAATTTTAATTTTGATTTTTTTAAATGCTCAAAAAAAAATATTTTTGGTATATAATAAAAAAAAAATTCCCCATCTATCATTTATTTGGATCTTATTTGATTTTTTCTTGACTAAAAATGAATTTCATTTTTTATTTAATTATAAATAAATGAAAATTTATTTATTTTTGTGTAATTAAATTTCCCAAAAAAAAACAATGATAAAAATATTTTTGTTTTTCTTATATAAACATTTCCAGTACGCCTCCCTAATCAAATTCTGTTGCTCCTCCAACCACCACCACCTTTTCACCAATGGCACATTCTTTTCAACGAAAAATGCCGTAACTTTTTGTTTTCTTCCCATTTTTTTTCTCACAATATTCAAAATGCCAAACTAAAACCAATTCAAATATGATGCCGTTGTTGTTTTGCGTTTGCTGCCTGCTGTCTTTCGGCAACAAATTTCTCTCATTAAAATTTCTGTGCCATGAAAATTGAGCTTTTTCTCATCGCCTCCGCATCCCTGCCGGCGGCGCGGAGTGCAAAAGGCAAATGTTATAAAAACGCCTTAACCCCCCAACCCCATCAAAAGCCGTCTTCGTCCAATCCAATGGCATGCCATATAAGACTGATAAACTGGCACTTTTTAATCCATTCATGCCGAAAATTGTAAAATGATTTTTCACCCTAGATAATTGTGATTTTGGCACGCAAGTTTTGAGTTTTTCTCGTGTAATTCTTGGTAAAAAATTGGTTTAAAATAAATATATTCTTTCGAGTAAAATTGGCACGCAAATTTCATTTTTAAATAAAATTGTTGAAAATTTTTGAACATTTAATGAGCTCTCCAGCAACTCTTATATATTTTGAATTTAATAATATTTTCAAAAAATTAATAATATTTATAAAAAAAAAAATTTAAATTTTCGCTTTTGTTCAAAATTAAATTTGGTTTTATTAAGAAAAAATTTTAATGAATAAATTTAATTACTTAAATGCCATGCCTAAATAATTTCTTTTTTATTTCTCAATTATTTTGTGAATAAAATATTATTTAATTTTTTTTTTAGATTTTTCCAAAAATTTCAAAACCATAATACCTTGTGAACCATTGCAATGGGACAATCCATGGGCAAGCCGCACAATAAGCTGAAGGGAGACGATGTGAAAAAGTTGGCCAAACAGACATACTGTATGTTTATTTTTTGTAATAAAATTATATAATTATTTTTTTTTCAATTTAGTCACTGAAAAAGAAATCCGACAATGGCACAAAGGCTTTGTTAGGGACTGTCCCAACGGCATGCTAACTGAAATTGTAAATTAAAATTTATTTTAAAAAATAAATTAATTATTTTTCATTATTTTAAGGGCTTCCAAAAGATTTACAAGCAGTTCTTCCCCCAAGGGGATCCATCTGATTTTGCAGCATATGTGTTCAAGGTGTTCGACGAGAATAAGGTGATGCCAACAACGACTACGGAGTTATCGGAATAAAATTTAAAAATTAATGAAAATTTCCGATTTTTAGCCTCCTCCCTAGTATTATTTAATTTGAATTTTTCTTAGTAACTAAATCTTAAAAAGTCTTCCTTTTTTCCAATTTATTTAATTTTTAGTATCAAATATTTATTTTTTAAATATTTAAAATTTTCTTAGGGATTTCTTCTAAAATTCTTTTTTTAATAATAAATTATTTTTAGCGCATTAATTTACTGATAGTTTTTTAAATCAAATTTTTAAAAGAATTCAAAAAATGGTTAAAAAAATTTCGTCTAGTAAAAATTTCATATTTTTTGATTTTTTTAAAGGATGGTGCCATTGAATTCCACGAGTTCATCAAAGCATTGTCCATCACAAGCCGAGGCAATTTGGACGAGAAGCTGCACTGGGCATTCCGACTGTACGATTTGGACGGGGACGGTTTTATAACACGCGACGAAATGGGTACAAAATTTGGCAAAATTATTATTTTAATTTAATTTATTTATTTTAAATTAATTATAGTATTCCATTAAAATTTATGGCCTCTTCATTAGTGCGAACATAAAAATTTAACCAATTTTATTCAAAAGAATTTATAAAAAAAATCAGGGCGCCAAATAATTTTTTTTTATATAAATCAATTTTATTTAAATTAAAAAATATTTTAATTTTTATTTATTTAATATTATTATTACTGAGATAAAATTAAGAGCTGATTGTGAGCAGCATTAACAGGATGGTGGGCGATTCGGTGAAGCTTGTTGAGGATGACAACAGTCCTGAGAAGAGGGTGGACCGGATCTTCTCGATGATGGACAAAGTGGGGGACAGATTTTAATTTTGAATATATAAAAAGGAAAAATGTATTTTATAATTATTTAAAAAAAAAATACTATTTTATATTCTCATTTTTTGAAAATTGGGAGAAGTTCGTTTCCCGCCCCCCTCCCACACTCATGCTAAAAAATATTAAAAATTAATTTTTTAATCTTAGAACTCTTCAAAAAAAAATCCAAGAGAAAAAATTTTTAAAATTTGTTTTAGAGATATTTTTGGGGAAAAATTTTTTAAAAAACTATCATTCATCATAAAATTTTATCTTTAAGTTTTCTAATTTTATAAAATTCATATAAAAAAAAAATTCGGGAGGAAACGATATGGGGGCTTTTTAAATTTTTAAGAATTTCAAAAATTTTCTGGATTTGAAAAATAGAAAATTTAACTTTTAATTTTTCCCCATCCATTTAATTAATTTTTGCTTTTTAGAACAACGATGCCAAGCTGACTTTGGATGAGTTCAAAGAAGGTAAAAATCGGAATAAAATTTTAAATTGAAATTTTCAATTTACAGGAGCCAAGGCTGATCCGAGCATTGTTCATGCGTTGAGCTTATATGAAGGCCTGGCCACATAAAAAAAACAATATTTTTTTTTCCCATTTATTGTAATTACCAATTTTTTTTACAACCCAAAACTGATCAGAGGCAATGAATTTTTACAAAATTTTCAAGGTATTGATTGGCAAAAAAATTCATTTGAGAGAGATCATTTTGTGTTGCAAAAGCATAATTAATGTCCATTCATTTACTTATATAACAATTTTAATGCGAATAAAATATTCGGCATTCAATAAATTCAATTCTAAAAAAACAGCAAATCAGGCATAAATTTTTCAGAACCTCATTAAGGTAAAAAATCGAACAAAATTTCTCAATTTTTTTTTCTCGTTAGCGCATGAGGCACTGTCGGAAAAATGATCAAATTTTACAGGGTCATAGGTAGGGAGTCCAATTATATTGAACTCCATATTTTTCCTGGACTGTGGGAGGCCTGAAACGCACGAAAAACATGTTTTTAGCTTGGTTTGAAGCTTCTAGGAAGTTTTCTATATCCATATTTTCCATATTTTTCCATATTTCGGGATTTATGTCCATATTTGTCCATATTTTGGCATTTAAGTCCATATTTTATGTCCATATTTTGGCATTTTTCCAAAAAACCTCTAATAAAACGGCCCCCATCAGCTAAATTTGGATTTTGACCCTTAAAAACCGGAAAATTTTACAAAAAGTCATTTTTAGCGAAACTTCGTCGAGAATATTGATTAAATTAAATTTTTTTTTAAATTGGTGAGTTTATGTCAAAAATAAGCAAAAAAGCCAAAATTTCGCTCTTTGGATTGATTTTTCGCTAAAAATGAGCAAATTTTAGCGAATTTAAAGAAATTTTGAGAAATTATACCCTCAATTTTGAAAAATTTATGTCCATATTTTTGCAATTTTATGTCCATATTTTGCGATTTTTGGTCCATATTTTATGGCCATATTTCGCGATTTTATATCCATATTTTTGGACTCCCTAGTCATAGGCCAAATTTGTCAAAGAATTTTACTAAAAATTCCACAACCCTTAAAAATTATTGACATAATTACAAAATTCCTATTAACATACAAGTTCTTAGCCTAAAAAAATTCGCCCCTCATATTATTAATCATTTTTTTGATCAAAAAATCACTAAAAAAATTCATAGTTTGAATTTTTGCACAAAATTTCCTCTTCGCCCGACAAAAATTGGGGTCGTCCGGCGAGGCATTTGAGAGGAAAAGATAATTAATTAATTGGACGATGATTTGTACATTATTGGATGGTCTTCACTCTCCAAAAATGGTGGTCCTCCCCGTCCGTCTTCGTCCCCTCCCCCATTTTCACATTTCTCCGATTGTGTCAATTCTTCTTCATCCCCCCCCCCGTCCTTCGCCGTGGTGTTGGTGGTGGTGGTGCACCTCCTTTCCATCCATCTCACGGCGGACGGACCAACAAAAATTTTCCGATCGATTGTCCTTCAATATCAAAATTAAAATTACTAAGAAAATATATTTATTTCATTTTAATTTTAAATAACAGATGAGGGCACTTTGAATATCAATACATAGTATGAGTGAGAATTGTCCTTGGATATACTTAAATATTCTTTAATTAAATTAATTTTTCATTTTTATACCAAAAATTTTTGGGTTCCCTAAGCCCCGGGATGAAGAGAGCTATGAATATGTTGTCCTTGAAAAAACTATTCAAAAAATTTAATGCATAATGTATCCTTGTCGAATTATTGGAAAAAAAAATTTAATTTACCAAATTTTGCCCCAAAATTTTTAATCAAATTTTCGGCCAATTTAATGCCAATAATGTCATTCATGCTTTACCATTGTTTAAATGTTTAAATTTCAAAAATTTCATGAATCAACATGGCTTCCTCCACTAATTATTATAAAATGGATCCATCTCGAGACAATCCGGACCTGACCGAGGAGCGTCGGAAGGCCAAATTTGACCCGGAAAAATTAGGCAATTTTTTCTGGCAAGGCCAACTGAAACGGCGGCGCCAAATTTGTGACTATGTGCAGGCCCAGGGCACTGAGTTGGCACCGGCACAGCCCGTGCCGTTCATGACCCGCATGGAGAAGCTGGAGGACGTGGCCCGATTGGTTAGTGTCTCTCAGAATACTTGGGCAATGATTTGCCAAGGACAGTCCTGAAAAAGCAGACAAATACCAAATGATAGTTTCCGGCCTTTTAAAAAGTGATTTTTAATTGCCGAAACTAAAATGATTAACCCATTTTTATATGAAAATAACAATATTAAAAACGATTGAATTTCGAACGAATAAAAAAAATTTTAATTGTTTTTCATTCAATTTTTAAAATTTTCAGTCTGTTGGGATGAGAAAGCATGCCGAAAATGTGATTGATGTTGGCAGTCCACAGGAACAATTTTATTTCAACAGGTAGGGAAAAATGAGTACTGGAAAAAATTAATTAAAAAAAACAATTTTAATTATATTCTGGGAATTCTTTAAATTAATTAAATGAAATGGAGAATTATTTAATTTGATAAAATGATGAGTCATAGAAAAATTATTAGGCCGAAAGATTTATTTATTAATGAGTGAATTAAATGATTTTCTCTCATTTGATGTTAATCAATTATATATTTTTTCTTTTGCATATGAATTTTTGCCAATTTTTGTCCATAGGCATAAATTTTAAGGACTGCTGATCACTCAAGCAAGGGCAATCCTTATAAATAAGGACAAATGCTCCTAATACATCCATATTTATTATGCCATTTTAAGCCTGATCTGCGGTTATGACGGCTCTCCATTCCATTTGCATTTCATTATGGCACTGCCAGCAATGATCAACAACTGTGATGAAGAACAGGCGGCCGAATGGTTGCCCAAGCTGTTCAACTGTGAGATCATTGCCACTTATGTGCAGACAGAAATGGGCCATGGTAAGGGGGCACTGATCAGCAGAGTGATCGGCAATCAAAAATTTAATTTTTTAATGATTTTTAAATATCTAAGTTAACAATGCAATGTTTAATTGTGATTTTAAATTTACGGAACATTTTTTGTCAGCAAAATATTCTGTAGCAAATGATCAGACTTGAAGGCAAATTAGCCTGATCATTACTAAAAATCTAATTCAATTTGATCAGAAAATCCCTGACTTTTTATGCGTTAAAATTAATATTCAAAGCCGAATAGTTGATCAAAATGTACAGCCTGGTAAACTACCAATTAAACAATTTTATAATTTTATTTCATTTTAAATATTCTACAATTTTAATAGCTTTAATTTAATATAATTTTAATTTAAATGTTAATAATAATCTAAATTTTTTATTTTTAAGGCACAAATCTGAAGGCGTTGGAAACAACAGCAACTTATGATGCTTCTCGTCAAGAATTTGTGTTCAATTCACCGACAATCACATCAACAAAATGGTGGCCTGGCAATCTTGGCAAAACGTAAATTTTTGAAATTTAAAAAAAATCTATTTTTTTAAATTTAGTGCCAATTTCGCTGTCGTAATGGCCCAACTGTACACAAACGGTAAATGCTACGGTGCACATCCATTCTGGGTACAATTGAGAGACATTGAGACACATAAACCATTACCGGGTAAAATATATTTACAAAATATATATATTTTTTAATTTTTATACAGTATGAGAATTATTTTAATTAATAAAAATTGAAAATTTAGTATCAAATTTAGGGTAGAAATTTTTTGTAAGCAATTATACAATTAAAGGTATTACTGTCGGCGATATTGGGCCCAAATTTGGCATTGGTTCAAATGATAACGGTTTTCTACGGTTCAACAACTACCGTATACCGCGTATGCACATGTTAATGAAACATGCCAAAGTGCGCTTTTGTAACTGATCTGGATAGTTAATCAAATATTTCTTTTATAAAATTTAATTAAAAAAATAAATTAAATTTAGTGTAAACCAGTGATGGCATTCCGAGGCACCAAAAATTTTCGGAAATCTGAAATCGGAATTTCGAGGCCAAAAAATTTTGGAATTTTAAATCCGAGATCCAAAAATTTTCGGAAATCTGAAACCAGAATTCAGAGGCCCAAAATTTTTTGGAAATCGGAAATTTTTGAAAAAATACTAATAGAATAAAAATTTATAAACATTAATAGTCTACATTCCCTGATGTAAAAACTGCATTTTTTTTTTCATTGTACTGTTCTTTTTTTGCCACTTGATCTCCTGATTTCCGAAAATTATTGTTCAGAGTTAGAATTAGAAAATATTTTTTAAAATACATTTCTTAGGTTCTTCCATCTGGTGAATATTTGCCGCCAATGCACTCCAAAGTTGGCTATACGTCAATGATGTAAAAAAATTTCTTAAATTTATATTTATTTATTTTTTAAATTTTTTAAGGTACGTTCGCTCAGTGATGGTAAGAAGCTTAATCAATTTTTAAAATATTTATTTTTTTTGTGCTTTTTTTTTGATATTTGGCAACGCAATTTACTTGGCATGTGCCATCACAATTGCAGTTCGTTATTCATGCATTCGACGACAGGGCGAAATTCGGCCGGGGTGATTTTTGAAAAAATTAAAATGTTTAACTTCAAAAATTTTAAAATAAATATTATTTAATTATAAGTGCCAAATTTTTCTAAAATTGAACCCCCGAGGGCTTTGTTTTCAACCTCCCTCAAAATTTGGGCTTCATTTCAGAGGGGTGAAGTTAATTAAGGAGAGGCACTTTATTTTAGGGAAATACAACATATACTGTATATTTTAAAATACCGCATTACATACATATGTAATAATGTGAAATATATCCAGTCTATGCCATAATTAAAATATTTTTAAAATTACCCAATTTATCGCACGAGAAATATAAAGTTTATAAAATTAAAATAGAAATTAATTTATAAAAATGTTTATTTACTACTAATTACCTTCATTATGCTCTTAAGTGCGGGAGAAGTGAAGGTGCTCGATTACCAAACACAGCAATATCGTCTGTTCCCGCAAATTGCCCGTGTGTATGCCATTGCATTCACCGGCATTTACATAATGGTCTAATTAAAAACTAATTGAGGCAATATTTGATGTATATTCAATTTTAAAGGACATGTACAAATCAGTGATGGCCAATATCAACGCGGGCGATGTAAGAATTTGAAAAATATTTTATATATCATCAAATGCAATAATAAACGTTTTAATTGTGAAATAATTAAAAAAAAACTTTGATTAAAAATTATATTTTAATGTTACATTATTTAAATTTATTTATTCGAATTACTTTTTTATATGAAACGATATTATTGAATATTAATATTTTTTGATAATTTAAATAATAAATTTTAATTTGTGTAACTTAAATAAATTTAATTAATTTTATAATATATTTCAATAATAACTATGAAAATTTGATTTCGCCAATGGATTTGATTAATCCTTTAAATATTTGGCATTTGAAAATTCAAAATTGGCATTTCGTTTGTTCAAGGCCAGCCTCCTGTCCGACTTGCACAGCCTTGGTTCCGGCCTGAAATCGGTGACTTCATGGCAAACATCGCTTGGCATTGAGCAGTGCCGGATGGCATGTGGTGGCCATGGCTATTCCGAGGCCAGCGGTTTGCCCGCACTGTACACAATGGCAGTTGGGGGTTAGCCATATTTTTTGTGATTTTTAGGAATTTTTTCAAAATTTGCAAATTTTTATGCAGGATTTTTAGCAATGTTTCGATTAAATTAAAGAAAATTTACTATTCAAAAAAGTAATAAGAACTTTCAATAATTAAAAATCCCTAAAAAAATTTATCAAAAATTTAAAAATATTTTCGTTTTTGACGGATTTATATTCCTGATCAACTCTAAAAAACGTAATTTATTCATTGTTTATCCAGGTTGTACATATGAGGGTGAAAACATGGTGATGTTGCTGCAATGTGCCCGATCGTTAATGAAGCTTGCGGCAGAATTGCGATCATCCGATAGGACAAATGTGAAAGGTGATTGTTCGGGCGCAATGGACCCAAATCTATCGTTTTTATTCACCCCAATTTAAAAAAAATCTTAGAAATTTTTTTATACGAAAATTTTAAGAAAAAAAAAATTTGTAAAATTTTTAGCGATCTTTTGGAAAAATTAAAAAATCCTTGTTAATTTTCGTCGTAAAACTTTGAAAAATCGCTAAAAAAATTTTTTGAAAATTCTCTTGATATTTTCGTATAAAAAAATTTGCATAGTTTTTTCTGAAAACTTTCTAAGTTAGAAAATTTCAAAAAATTTTTTATTTATTTCATATTTTTTTTTAAAAGTATGGACCAATAATTCTTCAACAAAAAAAAAAAATTGTGCACTATTCAGACGGCAAAAAATGTGCCAACCCGGTGACCGGCTATCTGTACAATGTTAGCCCACCGCAAAAGTGCCGAATTTCTCAAGAATCTGGCCCAGACGCATACTTAGAGGCGTTTGAACATGTTGCAAGGCGCAACGTTTTCAGCGCCTATGAACGCTTGGATCAGTTGCGGAAGCGTGGCCGCAGCGCGGAAGAGGCGTGGAACGAGTCGGGCGTGGCACTGACAAAGGCAAGAATTTTTTTGGCATAATATTTGTCGTGGCAAAATTGCTTTTTCGATAAGTTAAATAATTTTCTAAAGATTATATTATAAAATTTGGGCAATTCTTTTGTGATCAGAAAAATTCAATTGCGATTGGTTTTGTTCCATTCGAAATTTTTGGGCATGAATCTGATCAATATTAGAGATTTTTTAGTGATCAATTCTTGAACAATTAGTGCTTAACTTGAAATGGATATAAAAATACAGAGTAGTTGTATTTGTGCAAAATAAAAATGGAAAAAATGGATTTACCAGTTAATAATTTTGACTGAGTTTATTAAAAAATCCATCAAATTTTCGTGAGTGATCAAAATGTTTTTTTTTCTAATTTTAAAATTGATTATTTCTATGGATCAATTTGAAACATTTTCCATTATTGGTTAATGATTGATTTCTAAAATTTCTTCTTCTTCTTTATTTTTATATTCTAATTAAAAAGTTAAACCTATTTGGTCAATACTACCAGGAAATATCATTGTTTTAAATGTCAAGACTCCAATGGCATTTTGAAATTTAAAATTTTTTAGGCCTCCAAAGCTCACACAATGAATTTTCTGGCAAAAACTTTTGTCGAGCGTACAAAGCTGATGGATGACCCGGCTTCACGAGCTGTGCTGGAAAATTTTGTTTCACTATTTCTGAGCTATGAGCTGTTGCATTGTGCGGAGCCTTTATTGGAGGCATTTGAAAATTTTTAAAATTTTCAAAAAAAAAAAAATTTAATTTTACAGGACTCATTTATCAGTGCGCAACAAATGGAGTATGCCCGCCTCAAAATGTATGACAGTATGCAACGCATTCGACCCAACGCAGTTACGGTAGTGGACTCATTCGACTTCACTGATGGTGACAAAAAAAATTAGAATTTCATTTTTTAATTAATTTTTTTCAAAAATTTTTAGCTGAGCTTAAGTCGGTGCTGGGCAGACGGGATGGCAATGTGTACGAACACCTGTTGGAATGGGCACAAAAATCGCCGATCAATGCGCATGACGTAAAATTTCTAATAACATAGGGATAGGGAGGATCAATTAGAGAATACAGTATTATTTTATTAGTATCATTAGGAAGCATAAAGAATTCTAGAAGAGATTTCTATAAATTTGATTAAAGATTTTGATTACAATGTTTTAAATTTTTGAAATCAATTTGACCGAAAATTATTTTTTATTTCGAATTAAAAATTCTTTTTTTTTGCTAATTAAATTTTACTATTAGGTATATCATGCTTTTAATCGTGGTTAAGGCTTAATGTCTTTTTTTTTATATGAACATTTATTTGTTTTTTTGCTAATTAAATTTATTATTATGTGTGTATCATGTTGAAAACCATGGTTATGATAATGTGGAATTTTCGGTAATTTATTGAGAAATAATTTTATTTTAATTATTTGTTGATATCAGGAGATCATTTTTTAAATTATATCTAAATTCTTTAAAATTAGGGGTCTTTCGGGTCAATTTATTTGAAAATTTTTAAACATTAATTAATTTATATTTTTTAAAATTTAAGGTTCTACCATTCCATGACAAATATTTGGGAAGTTATATGAAAGAGGTGCGTCAGGAAAGAGAAATGAGCAAAATCTAACATTTTTTGATGAGATCATTTTTGCTAGTTAACATAAAAAAAACTATTGTTTATTTTGTGATAAATTTAATATTTAACTTTTCTCAACAATTTGAATATTTAAGAATAAATTTTGCAAAATGAAAAAAAAGTTAAAATAATGAAAAACCCAGAATTTCGAAAAAAAAAAACTTTAAAACTAATAAGCGTTAAAATATTTTCAGGTTAAGTTTGTCCTTTATCGGGAAATATGCCTGTAAAATTTGGTGCGATTTTATTAATTATATATAAAGGGGTAAGTTCGATACAAAAATTTAAAAATATAAGCCTAAAAAATAGGCATATCACTAATTTTTATTCATCACCCTTTTTGAGAATATAAGCATCCGAGTGCCTTATTAATTAACATGTAAATAAAATTTGGTGCGCTTCAGAGCATTTTCTGAAAAAATATTTATGAATTGATTGTGCAAAATAATTTTTTTTTTTTTTTAAATAATGGAAAACTCATAATTTTGAAATTTTTTTAGAACCAATAAGCGTTAAAATATTTGAAGGATATGGGATAAAAAAGTTTAAAATTGGTTGATTCTTTTCCTTTTAGTATCCCTGCAAAGTTTTGGTGTGCTAATATTTTTAACATATTTACTTTGAATATTTAATAAATTAATGGAAAAAAAAATTTAATTTTTTAAAACGATTTTTTAAAATTTTTTTTAGTAAACTTTTAAAAAATGAAAAAAAACCCAGTGAACACACTCAAAAATTGCATTTTCAACGCCTTCTTGGCATATCGTCCAGCCCAGAGCCGAACACGGAAGACAGCGCGAAGCCTTTGCCACCACCGGTGCCGCCAGCTTCGCCGCCGTTGGCACTGCTGCCGCTACCACCACCACTTCTGCCGAAGAGTTGTGCCAGTGCGTTGCCGGTGTCTTCGCCGGCAACGCCGCCGTCGGCACCCGCCGTTTTTGTGCCTTTTGTGCCATTCATTGATCCCAAAATGTTTTCGAGCCCAAATGAGCGTAACCAATCCGGGGAACAATTCGTTGGCGGCCAAACCCTGTGATATTTTGAAAAAAAGAAGGTTAATTAAAAAGTAACTTAATTAATCAGTGATAATATGGCTCCAATCAATAAGTTCAAAAGTACAATTTCAAATCATGATAAATGGCTGATGGGAATACTAATTATTTTCAATGCCCAATCGAAATCAAGTACTGCCCAGCAATTAGTTGGATTTATGCTTAAATCTGAATCCTGTTCAAACAGATTGTGAGCCAAATTTAAAACCAAAGCATAATCAGTGGATCATTATTTTAAAGAGTTTGATCATTCGGATCTAGAATCCTTGTCAAACAAGTTTTGCCTAAATTCAGTGCAAAATCAGTCAATGCCCAATCACGATTGTTGCAATGTTTAAGAACATGGATTTCTCCAATTAACAAGCTAATTTGGCACAAATTTAATCCCAACCACAAAATGCACCTTTCATTAAGCTGCCGAACAAGTCGCCACCGTTCTCCTCGTCTACCGTAATCGGTTTCTGTGGTTGGTCTACAGTTCCCAGTTGCTTTTCCTCCTGTGGTCCCAGCACGGATGACATTGTTGTTGGTTTGATGCCCATCATATTCAGTCCGGGAATGCTGAACTGTTGCAGCAACGAATTCAGAACATTTTGTGTTGATGCCGGCAATTCCGGTGGAGGGGTCAAATGGTCGCCGCCGTCTTCAGTAGGCCTCAAAAATCCATCGCTTCCGCCGCTACCGCCGCCATACGATGCCGATTGGTGGTTACGCTTTTCAGTACGGGCAGAATTTGATGACTCAGGCGCGGATTTTTCGCTATTTTCCGACTTCTGAATATTGGTTGTTTGTTCAGCTTCCGACTTGGGAAGACGGTATGTCTTCTGGAACAGCTCTGGATCGCCGTCCACCGATTTGAGTACAGGAGAATTGATGGCCGAGGACGAATCAGTACCGGCACCGAATGCGGACAACAATTTGTTGAAAGAGAACAGGGAGCCAGGCTCCGGCATCGAATTGATCACAGATGCACTTGATTTGTCCTTGAATTTGCCTTTTTTACTATAAAAAGTTAAGCGTCACCTTTGTCCCAAGTCCTATGATAATGTATAATCGAATTCAGGGAATTCCTTAAATTTTTTCTATTCAAATTTCTGTATCGCGAAAAAGCTCATATTTCAGGTGGATTCACAAATTCAGGTTAGATTTTTCAAAACCCCATCAAAAAGAGAGCTTTATTCAAGGGGGGGGCACTAATACAGGGGTGGGCTGTATAAAAGGAAATTCGGTACGTATGAGAATTAATTATTTTTGATTCCTCTAATCGTCAGGTCATAAAATTCGAATTTTCATCAAACAAAACATATGGTTGATTATCAATCAGTGATTGATTTTTGCTTCAAAAAACACCTCAGCCTCCTCTCGTTGCCTCTTGATCAATGCTTCTCCATCAATGCCATACTCGCGTCGTGCCAAACTGAACATGTCCCCGTCCCTTTTGTTTATGCCTGTTTCAATGGCACTGTTGCTGGTGCTTTCTTTTTGGGACAAGTCGCCTTTTGATGAAAAAGTTGAGCTGGAGAAAAAAAAAATTTTTTTTAAATAGATGGTATTGAAAATGAATTAATAGATTCAAAAATTAGGTAATTAATTATGCAGGAGTTTTAAAAATTATATTATTTTAAAAGTTTTTCTTAAATTCTGTTAAATTTTTTCTCAGAAAAAGCTGAATGAATTTTCAAATATAGAAAACTATAAAAAAAAACCCCGTTAAAATTTTTTGCTAACCAATTTTTGAAAAAAATTTAATGAGTTTTTCAGGATTTTTCGATTTGGAAATTCATTATGTTTTTGAGAAAAAATCTAATTTTTATTGAAATTCTTAAAAAAATTGTACAAAATTCCATTGTACGAACTGTAATTAAACTTAAAACCCATTCCCAAAAAATTCTTTTAAAATTATCTTTAATAATATTTAATTTAAAATGCTCACCGTCCACCGCCGCCAAGGTTAGCCATTGTTTCCGCAATTTTTGGCAATTTTTCTGCCACAGTGGCCAACAGTTGTTGGAAGTCATGCCCTCCGCCAAAGTTGGCACCGCCATTTGGCGGTTGGCCAAACATTGATTGGCCAAACATTGATGAAGCTGGTGGTGATGAGCGTGCTAAATTGGTGCCAGACGAAGCCGCCGTCTGTGCACCGAACGGTTCGCTTTCGTCAGCGATTCGTGCCAGCCGAGCATGTTGGGACTGATCAATGCCGGCGGCGGTTGCGATCGGTGCCGTAAACGCGGGATGCCGATAGGCAGCAAATGGCAGAAGCTGTTGTTGATGTTGACTTGGCGGCATAAAGCGGGGATGGGGTTGAGGATGATGAAACTGTTGCAAAATTGGTGTTGGTGTTTAAAAAAGTGATTTTTTACATTATCTTTGTTAAACAAATCGTAAATCTTTTAAAAAAATTTAAATGTTTAATATAAATTTAAGAAAAAATTTTCTCTAAATCCTGAAAAATAGCAGAAAATTAAAAAATGAATCTTTAATAAAATCATAGAAAAAAACTAAAATAAAAAAAAAATTCTTTCTTAATTCATTGAATTATTTTACTTTTTTATTTTTTGTAAAATCATCTGCAATTAAATTTCTTAAATATTTATTTCAAAAAAAAAAAATACATAACACATATTTAAATAGAAACTACGAAACAATTATATAAATTATCAAGAATTAAGAAATAAAAAATAATAATTCGGATAAGCTTGCTTAATCGTTTAATTAACCACCTGCTGTTGATATTGCTGTTGTTGTTGATATTGTTGCTGCTGCTGTTGATGCCATTGCCGATGAAGATCAAAATTGTTTTCTGACTTTTGCTCTAAAAGTTGTTGCTGTTGTTGTCCATCATCATAATTCTAAAATAAAATTATTTTATCTAATCAAAAATCGATTTTTAATTGCTTTATTAGCAATTTCAATTTTTTTTAAATGAAATTCCATTTTATTTTTATATAAATTTTGTCTTTCAAGCCATATTTTAATTACAATATACAGAACAAAACTGGATACTGTCTGTACGAATGTTAAATTTTTTTGGTTTTAAAATTTCAAATTCGATTTTTCTCAATCGAAAAGAGTTATTTTTATTTTACAAAATTTTGATCACTTTTTATACCCAATGGGATCGCTGAGGAAATAGAGGTGATTGTTGTATTTGTTGCTGTTGTTGATAATTTAGCATAAATTGTCCCATTGCAATGTTTGCCGAATTAATTACCATTGCTAAAAGGCCCATTAAGCAGCAGTGCTTCTGTTTCTGTTGGCACATCAGACGAATAATGATGAAGAATAATGAATAATTTAATTAATTATTATTATTATTATTGAGGTAATTTTGAAATTTATTTAAAGCCAACTTTTGCTGGAAAAAAGTGAAAATTATTTATTTTAAATATTTTGCAAAATTAAGCAATATTGGTTGAATTTGTTGATGAAAAAAGAAATGTTAAATCATTTAACTCTTTTTATTCTTCCTCAGTCACTAAAATTGTGAAAGTAAATAATAAATTTAAATTTATTTTAAAATTCATCAAAAAATATATAAATTTAAAAATTATTTGTTTTAATATGTAAAAAATTCCTTTAAAAATAGAGATTAATTTCCTTTATAAAATGGAATTAAAAATAAAAAAAATAGAAAAAAAAATTTTCGCTCTCATTAAGGCATTCCCAATAATGCCATTCGATTTATGACAAATTAAATTTCGAAAATAAAATGAATATTTTTTATTTTATTGAATATTCATGGAATAAGTCGGTGGGACGGACCTGTCCCATCTCCTTAATTGCCCGCCCCGTTCCCCCGCCGGGCTTCTTTCACTCTCATTAAGCAACAAGTGTCCGTTCCCTCCGTCCAATGGTCACCCCTCATGGTAAATGAAAGCAAATCGAAGGTGAACGAAGTGGCAACCATTCGCAATTTTCGATTGCTTTTCCTTTCCCCCCTCCCGTACTGTCACAACAAAAGCGGATCTGTCTTCTGAGTGTCTGTGTGTTTGTTCACAATGGGGTAGCAAAATTTGGAGATGATTTCGGCTTTCGGGTGATCGAAATAATTGCATTTAATTAGGGGGTAATAAAAAAGGAAAACCCAAACAATTACATTGTCTGTTTGCATGAGTAAAATTAATTGATTTTCTTGTTTTTTTAAATAAATTTGAATTTAATTCACTTTTTTGGATCGGTTTTAAAGGTGCAGTTCAAATGCCATCAAATACCAAAATTGACGTTAATTGTCACAAAATGGTTAATATTTTTATTTCCATGAGTCGGAATTGACTTTTTATTTTCGTTGATCTTTTTTAAAAAAATCTTTCATCTAAGTATTAAAAATCAATGCAATAATTTTTCGTGGATGCCATTTTTAAATAACAGTAAACACTTGTAGATTTGTATAGATTTAAAGGTTTTATCAAGAAATTTTTTGGAATAAATATAAATTCCTCAATAGTAATAATTTGGCTTATTTACTCTTTTAAAAATTCGTGTGGGTGGCGTTTTGGGGACCGGTAAATTGGACACCAGAAAATTGGACACCAAGCGGAAAATTGGACACTGGAAAACTGGACACTAAATTCCTCTTTTAAAATATAAACCCAGGAATTTAAACACTCAATATGCACAATGATTGATCAAATGTGGCAAAAAAGTGTACAAAATTAGGCGATGATTGATCAAGATTCCAAAAAATGTACAAAATTGCGTGATGATTGTTCAATGTACCAAAAAATGCGCAAAAATGGGAACTCCATAAAAATAAAAACTTTTTTCGTTATGAATGTATGGTGAGTTCTGCAGCTGATGCTACAAATAATAATAACATTATTTATTTCAATTAAAATTTTTGTTTTTATTCTTAACTTATTTATTTTTTATCCAATACTGTCCAATTTTCCGGTGTCTAATTTTCATTGGTGTCCAGTATTCTAGTGTCCAATTTTCGGTGTCCAATTTTCTGGTGTCCAATTTTCTGGTGTCCAGTTTACCGGGAGCCGGCATTTTAGGATATATACCCTGATTGCAGTTTTTAGGTAACCTCCTGGTAATTTTGGAATCGTCCATACCCTGGCAAACCAAGGAAACGCTCCATGGTGGCATTTTTTAGAAATAACGTCTTGGCACAATTCCTTAAAAATGTCCTTGGAATTTTGAAACGCCTATCACTGTCATGTCCTTGAAATTTTCCTATTATTTGCTAAACCCGGGGAGCAATATTTTTTGGGCGCGCTTTATGTGAAGATGTGTGTGCGCATTGTCATTTTGCTGATGGTTGGCTATGTGAAAATGGGTGGGCAAAATGATCGGTCGCGCAAGGATCCGGATCATCAACATCTCCACCACCAGCATAGAGAGAGAAATAGTGAGAGAGGAGAGGAGAGAGAGAGTACGAACATGTTGCCCACCTGTTTTTTTCCCAAATTTAAAAGAGAGTGACAAAGAAAGGAGACAAATAGAGAGAGAGAGAGAGAGAGAGAGAGAGAGGAAGAGAGAGAGATAATGGCGCTGATCGTCGTCCGATCCGATCAGAAAGCACCGGTTTTAAGCGGGTTGGGATGGGAAAGGGGGGATCCGATAATGACAATGATCAGAGAGTGACATCAGCAGCAAATTGTGGGAATTTCTTTCGGAGCAGAGAAGAGGGAGGACACGACGATGATGACGTCGCATGGAAACGACACAGGTGAAAATACCTATGTGTTGGCTTTGATGTGATAAAAAGGGATTTAAAAAAATAAAGAATGGAATTTCCTAAAATCACCCCCCCCCCCCGAGGGCATTGTTTTTCAATCTGTTTCAGTAATGGGGCTATTGAGCTATGCTTATTTTGTTGGGCTTATGTTGGTGAAGGCCTTATTTTCATGGAAATGCAATAAGAGGGTAGGGATCATATTTATGGGGCAGGGGAGGTATTTTAGGGGGAGATGGGTATAATTGGAGTTGTATGTATCCTAAAATATTGAAAATTACAAAAAAAAAATAATGTAACTAAATTTTTAAGTGGGCTTCCACCACAACCTCAACATTCCCGACTCATGCTGGCCTGGATTTTGGTCTCGAAAATCCAGACCCAGCCAGATCCAGGTTAGACACGAAAAAAATTCCCTAGGTCCAAGTCTCAGGCTTTCCAAAAGTTGAACTCAAATGTTCAAAAAATATTTTTTTAAATATTAAAAATAAATAACAAATATAAACTTATTCATAATTTAATTAATTTTAGTTAATATAAATGACAAACATGTTCATCGTTTTACCAAGTATTTATATGCTTTTTGCGACCCGAATTTTCATTAATTTATTTTCGGATGACTCTTTCCATATTTTTTTTTTGGATGATTCGTTTTGCGCAATTCGTCGCTGACGTCATTGAATGCTTTTACACCTAGCAATTTCCTAGAATATTTTTTGGAGTACCTAATTTGTTTTTAATAAAATTTAATATATTTTTTTAAATAAAATGCACTGATTTTTTTAAATCCGAAAATTATTATTTTTTTTATTATGTTTTTGGAAATCAAAATGGAAAATAAATAAATGTTTAATTATGTTTATAATTTGATTTTCTCACTAATAATTGATATAATTATTTTTCTTTTCTTTAATTTTCATTAATCAGTTTAAATTTTTTAAAGAATTTCATAATTTAACATATATTCATGTAAATAAAGATTGAAAACCCGAAAAATTTTGAATTTTTTGTAAGAACTTTTGAGAAAAAAATAGTTGATATAAGAAAAATGTCTTTTGTTTTAGCATAATGATAAAAATTTTAAAAATTCTAGATTGCATATATAAATTTAAAAAATCAAAATTTTTTTGAAGTTATCTAAAAACGCTCCTTAGCCATTGTTTTGGTGTTTTTATGTATTTTTATAACAATTTTTGCATTTTTGAGGGTTCAAAGCTATTTTTGGCAGTTTTTAACGCATATTTTAGTGAATATTTGGGCGTTTTTCGTGTTTTTAGGGCATATTTGGGGGATTTTTAGTGCATATTTTATGCGCATATTTGGCATTTTTTAGTGAATCCAACCTATAACTCTAGTGATGATAATAGATATTTAAGCAGATACAATATTCAATATTTAAAAAAAAAATTTAATTTAAAAAAATTTAAAATTAAGTTAACATTTTTACGGTCGATCGGTTACTGATAATTGGAATTGCAAAAACTTTGCCCCATTTTAGCAAATTGGAATTGACCGATAATGTAATTTTCGAACTTGTAAATTAAAGTAAATTAGAAGGTATCCAATTATAAAAAACATGATATGTCGATACATTAACGAACGACCCACGGACAAAGGAATTAATTAAAAAAAAAATATTTTTTTTTAATAAAATAAAAGGTAATAATCAGGGTTGTCAAATATGCACGAAAAATGGCCAAAATATGCACCAAATATGCACAAAAAAATCTTGAAAAGGTGCAAATTCATTAAAAAATTTTATTCCGCATAAATTTTATCGGTTTTCTTTTTTTGCAAGCAAATCAAAAATTTCTCAAGGTTTTCGGCAGTGAAGTCACTGTTGATCCACTCGCGCATCCATTCAAATTTGAATTTAATTTTAGGCATAATCAAATTTTTTCCTAAGGGATATTCAAATCAGAAAATATTTGACGAAAAATGGCAAAATATGCAAAAAAAAAATCTGAAAATATGTACAAAAAAACCCAAAATATGCAAATAAAAGTCCCGATTTTTATACGCAAACACAAAAAAGAAAGTATTTTTCCTACTATTTAGAGCATGGAGAAGCCAGGAAAAAAAATGAAAGTTTTTAAAAACAAAAATGAAGTTTTGAATTAGTGAATTTATTCGAATAGCCTGCCCATTAAACAAACCTTGCTGATTTTCATTACTTTTTTTTGTAGATTTTTTTAAATAATTTTTTAAATTTTATTAATTATGGATGAAATTTTCAGAAAATTTGGCTGAAAAATATTATTATGCCAATTGTCGTTTTGACCCCGTTTTATTCGGCACGATTTGACGCCACCAACATTATGCAATTTTTACGATGAAAATTTAATGGGGATTTTTTTTAATTTGAGAGCTCAATTAATTTTTTTGGAAATTTTATCGTTTTTTACCAAATGAATAGAATAAATAAAATAAATAGGCAGAAAATGGAAAGGGAAAGCCATAAAAATACAACAAATGATCAAAATTTTGCATAAAATGACAACATTTTGGGAATGACAGAAGAAGAAACATTGGACGGATAGATGGAAGGAAACGTCACAAAAAGTAGATTTAGCCCTGAGGGGAAATTTTAAAAAATGTAGGAGACCGGGGACGAAAATCTCCGACCAGAAAATGTCGGAAGGCAGATTTAGCCCTGATTCTTGGGAAGAAAAAAAAGTAGGGGATAGGGGACAAAATCACCGAACAGAAAAGTGTCGTGGATGGCTAGCGAATTAAGAAACACTTCGGGAATGGAATTTATACAAAAAAATTTTTGAATTTTTTCAAAAACCAAAAACTCATAGGAATTCATAAAAGCCCCCCCCCCAACATGAGGCCCATTTGGGTTGAAATAAAAAGCAAATTGGCAAAACCCATGTCAGGGATGGCTGGCGGATTAAAAAAAATATATCAGGGATACAATATAAAGAAAAATTCAGATAATTTTTAAATACTCTAAAATTCATAAGGAATTCATAAAATGCCATACACATTTTGCAAAACCAATGTAGGGGGATCGGGGCTAAATCCGACGACTACGGTCAACGGATACGGTAAGTGGGGGAATGACAATTTGTCTGATCAAATGACAAACAAACAAATGGATAGAATAAATAATACATACGACAGAAATGGAAAAGGAAAGCCATGAAACTAAAACAAATGATCAAAATATACTACAAAAGGACAGAATTTTAAGAATGACAGAAGAAGAAACATTGGACAGACTGATGGACGGATAAAGCAGATTTAGTCCTGAACTCGGGGACTGAAAAGTCTGGGATCAAGCACCAGCATATCCGAATAAATCGGGGATTAGTGGAAAGTTTGAAAAAAAAAGATATACCTTAGAATTTATAAAAACTCATGGGAATTCATTGTACACCATACACTTGAAGCCCTCTTGATGTCGGGGGATCAGGGCTAAATCTGACTACTGTCAATGGTGGATACGGTAAGTGGGGTAATGACAATTTGTCTGATCAAATGATAAACAAACTTGTCATTGCCAAAACTTTGTTTTCAGAAAAAGTGGAACTGTTTTTTACCACCATTCTTTTTCTTTCCCTTTCCATTTTTGCGTTGCTTTTTCTTTCCATTATTTTTCGGAGGGTCTTCCAACGGTCTGACTGCGCCTGGCACACAAATGCCGTTCTCCCATTTGCAATCCCAAGCCCTTTTTTCATTTTTTTCATTAATACAATCATTTGGATTATGTATCCCGGTGCAATAATCTTTGTGTTGAAGTGCGCGAAATTCTTAATTAATGAATTTAAAATAATTAAATTTAAATTATTTTAAAAAGTTTCTCTTTGAAACTTACGGCGGTGTGTGCCAGTGAATGGTCTACCATAATATTCTATCGAAATTTTTTCATCTAAAAATTTTTCCACATCATCATCAGCAACAGAAAATATGATGACAGTCAGCAGCAGCAACAGCACAATTTTTTGGACAAGAAACAATTTCATTGTCATAATTTTTTTTCTGAAAATTTATTTATTTGAAAATTTCCATGAATTTTAATTTAAAAAAACCCCTTTAACGAATAAGCCCTGAACCGGTGTGGATTTTTAAAGAAAAGAATTTGAGTTGATTGTGCCTTTTTGGGAATTTTGAGGATTTTATTGGTTTTTGACAAAAAAAAATCAAATTGACATTTCCTGGATTGGGTTAATTCTATCAAATTTAATGGCCTATGTGTTCTCTATCAACCAGAAAATTTCTTTGGTTTAAAAAAAAATTTTTTGGAAAATTCTTTCTATTTGAAAAGTGGGTACTTATGCAGTTTACGGGGCAGATTTAACCTAAATTTCAAATGCCTATAAATGTGTTTTAGAAATTAGTGAAAATAAGTTTTAAGGGGTATTGGGGGTCGCTGATCACGAATCCGGGTTCAGATCAGCGCTGCCATTCACTACAAGAGCTATACAAGGACAAAGAATTAATACCCCTTAAAACTTATTTTCACTAATTTCTAAAACACATTTATAGGCATTTGAAATTTAGGTTAAATCTGCCCCGTAAACTGCATAAGTGCCGAAAAGTGTAGGGGGCCAAGCCCTTTTTATGCGGCCCATCCAACATCCATCATTCATTCACATTGGCATTAAATTGACGTGGATTTGCTGGCATAATGCCAATGCGAGAATTTATGCATATTTTACATACATAAAGCCTATGATTATGTTAATGCATGAGAATATACATATGGAATTACCTTTGAAAAGGCTATTTTTTCCTTTTCCTTGCCTTATATTTTTCGTTCTTTGTGTGCCATTCTTATATAATGTTTTATATTATTCATAAGACTATATTTTATCGCATGCATTATCTTTCATAAAATCAATTATCGGCACTCTAAGACCTAATGTCATACAAATGCCCTTTCCCACAATTACTTTACGTTTATGGATTAAATAAAATTTCTAAATAAAAAAAATTTTTTTTTGGAGTTTTAATACTTTTTGAAAAACTTAAAAGAATCGTCACAGGTAAAAAAATGGCAATTTTTCAATAAATAAGTCAAAACCCTCACAATTTTTGTTGTTTTTTTAATAAAATTTTCATAGACGAAATGGCAAATCGCTCGAGCACCTTCTTGAAGCATTTCAAAATTATAAAAAAATTGATGTGTTGATAAGGCTTTATAAATTTTGTAAAAAAAGTAAACATAAAACAACTTGAAACATGTTGAGGATTATTTCTAGGGATGGTAAAAATATGCACATAAAATCGCAAAATATGCGCATAAAATATGCACCAAAAATCGTGAAATATGCATATAAAAAGTGAAAAATATGCACATAAAATTTTCCAATTGAGGGTGTAATTTCTCAAAATTTCTTCAAATTTGTTAAACATAAAGTAAAATCTTCAAAAATGGCTAAATGTGGTATTAAAAATCATTTTAGGAGAAAAAAACACGATACAGCTTAAAATTTACTCATTTTAGCGAAAAATCAACCTGAAAAGCAAAATTTTGCTTATTTTTGACATGAATTAACCATTTTTTGAGAAAATTTATTTATTCAATATTTTTCGTGAAAATTTTGCTAAAAAATTATTTTTTTGGAAAATTTTCCGGGTTTTGAGGTCAAAAAGGCCAATTTGTCTGTTTGGGGCCGATCTATTAGAGGTTTTTTGGAAAAACGCCAAAATATGCACATAAAATATGCACGAAATGCCAAAATATGCACAAATATGCAAATATGCACATAAATCGCGAAATATGCACAAATATGCATATGGAAAGTCATCCTAGAAGCTTCAAAACAAGCTAAAAACATGGTTTTCGTGCGTTTCAGGCCTCCCACAGTCCAGGAAAAAAATATGCATGTGCATATAATTACCAACCCTAATTATTTCAATCACGAACTACCCAACCAAAAAACAAAACCAAAATTAAAAGGCAAAAAAGTCAGAGATTTTATCGATATATTAGCCAGCAGGGGAGGAGGATTAAAATAATTAAAATATCGTAAAAATCTTTTTAAAGGATCTAATTAATTAAAAATGAGGAAAAATAGGCAAAAAACATAGCGTGAAAATTCAATTTTTTTTTTCAAAAAATTCAATTTTATGCAAACTTTTAGCCATCCCCCCTCCCTCTGGCTATAGGCCTTGGGCTTAATCAGTTTCTGAATTTTAAAATGTAAATCATTCATTTTTTCTCCTCAGTTTCGGGCGCGCCATCGGCGCCCGGCGCCTCCGCATTTGCGCCTCCCCTTGGCAACAGTTCCACGTCCGTCTTGCGCCCCGCCGCTCCCCGACGGAATTTGCCGTAGAAAATGCGCTCATCTTCGTCGGGAAATTTGGAGCCCATTGGCCGGTCTTTTGTCTCGATGACATTGAACTGAAAGAATTTAAATTTTTTTTTAATTTAAAAATAATTAAATTCATAAATTTATATTCATCAAAAGAAATAAATTTTAAAAAATATAAATTCGGCAAAGGCAAAATTTAATATTTTGCTCTGAAATGGTTTTCAAGTATTTCCCTTTAAAATAGTACAAAAAAAAGAAAATATTGAAAATTGTAAAAATATGCTTTAATTAATGAATATTAAGAACAAACAATTTAATGAATATTTATTAAATTTCAAAATATTTCAATAATTTTTTAATTAATTATATTTTTTTTCTTTTTAAAAAGTGATAAAATGGTTGATTAACCGATAAATTTGTAATTAAATCCTATAAAAAAAATTAAAAATGCTGTTGTCTTGCCTGGAAGTAAAATGCATCAAAAATGGCCAACACCAGCAACAACACATAGGGCAAAGGTCCCCAATAAACGGACTGAAAATGATTTAAAAACCAATTAATTTAATTAAAATTAAATCATTTTTTCAAATTTTACCAAAGGGAGTAATAAAGGCGCGAGCACAACGCCAATCCGCGAAAGCACTTGGCCAAATGAATAGGAAGCATTCCGAACGCCGGTGGGGAACAATTCGTTGGCGGCCAAACCCTGTGATATTTTGAAAAAAGAAGGTTAATTAAAAAGTAACTTAATTAATCAGTGATAATATGGCTCCAATCAATAAGTTCAAAAATGAAAAATTCTAAATTTAGTAAGTAATTTATCGAAAAAATATATTTAAAAAATTTTTTTGTTAAAAAAAATTATAAAATGAAAACATTAAAAAAGTTTCTTGTGAATTTTACGTGATTTTCATATGGATTTTAAAATAAATACTTTTTTAATTTTTTATATGATTTTGGAAAAAATAAAAGAAATTTATTTCTTCCAATTTTAAAAACAATTAAATTTTCGTTATAAAATATATATGTACATTTCAAAATGTTTTGGAACACTCGAAAATTAAGATGATCATCGAAATAAATACAATAAAAAAATTTAAAAAAGAAATTTATTATAATTTTTCTGACATTTCGAAAATTTTGTAATAAATTTTTTTAAATTTAGTTCCGCACAATAATGGCCTCACATTTGTCGTGTACAGCAATGAACAGAAGCCGATGACAGACAGAACGCACCAATTGGCGACCAATGGAAGCTCAGTACGATAGCCTGCAAAAATTAAACTTAAAAAATTTGATTAGGAAATTCGTTTTAAAAAATTATGGCGCCAACCATGTCGCCTCACCTTACTAATGAGAATCACTCATTTGTCAGCTACTAAATTATTAAGGCCAAAACGGCGAAATTTGATTAATTAAGCCTTTCACAAAGCGGGCGCTAATGAAGAAACCAAAGTGTATCGCCGCGCCTGAATGGCGCAAAACTAAGTCGAAGGCTGGCGCCAAATGCTTGGCTTGTTTTTGGTTGGCGCAGATATGATTATAAAACAGTCATGAGCAGGCGCTGATAAAGAAAACGAATCGTGGCGCCAGGATGGCGCAAAACTAAGTCTAAGGGGCCGGCGCCAAAGAAAAGGTCTATCTTTGTGGCCTAGAAATGGCCTTACTTAGTCCAACTACAAAAATTAATGTGCCACGATGAAACTGGCGCTGAAAAGCCTACCGGTCAAGTCCATGGTAATGTACAGTAACAGCGCAATTGCTGCAAGTGCGTCGGCAAGGAAATGCGCAAACTTTCGGCCAAGCCATTTGAAACGCATGTCACCAAAAGAAATGGCCAAATTCATGGAGTAACGGAAGGCACCCATCCTTTTAAAATATTTCTATTAATAACTATTTTCCAGGAAATTTTATTTTAATAAGAAAATTTTAGTTTATTTAAAAAGAACTTTTTGAATTTTATTACTGAATAAATAATTAATGAAATGATTTTTGAATTTTAGTAAAATTTTATTAAAATAATTAATGTATTTTATTTAATTCTGAATTAATGAAACGTTTTTATAATATAAAATTATTAAAAATTATCATGGTTTTCTGATTTATTTAATTAATTATCAAATAAATAATGCTTTTTTGAATAAATTAAAGATAAATTAATTAAATATTATTATTCTTTTAGTAATTATAATTCCAATAAAAAGCTCACATGATTCCATTCATAAACAGAGACCCGGACCTGTTGAAGAAAATTTAATTGGTAAAATCTTTAATTTACAGTAAAACATTACAAACTATCCAAGCCGAACAACAGCGAATAGTTCATCAACGAAACGATAAAAAAACTGATTGCCACCGCAGTTGTATAGCGAACAAAACGCCATGTGTAGAAGAGATGAAGCTGAAAAAAAATTATTATTTTTTCCAATTTTAAAGAAATATTTAAATAATTATATTTAAAAAAATTAAATAAATAAATGCGTCTGAAATTTTAATTTTTAATGTATTCTAAAATATGATGCTAATTTTAAGAAAATTTGTTTTTAGTTAATATTCCGGCGATTTTTTGTTTAAAAATATTTAAAAATTAATTTTATTTACAATTTTAAATTAATAAATTTTATTTTTTTTAAATTTTAATTAAGAATTTTTACATAATTGTATTTCTTCTGTCCTTTTGTTGCCTCGTGTTGGCGTTCTTCTCGTGCCAACACCGCATCCAGCACAGATTCGTTACACTCCCGGCCTGAAACGGCGCCATTCGATATTTTATTTAATTAATAAATTTCTTAAGTTAAACAGAGCTACAATTTAAACAATTTATAAATTTAAAAATGAAAAAATGAAAAAACTCTGTAAATCTGAAAATGAATGCCATAAATCTGTTTTTTTTTTTTTTGGTTTTCAGCCTTTTGCCGATTTGTGTATGAATTTAGTTAAAGGTTTGGCATTGCAAATTTTGTTTAAAAATGTATGCTTGTACAACCATGCATTTACAATATTTTGAAAAATTCAAAAAATCGGTATTTTTCGGTTTCGTTCGTGGCCGCCCACTTTTGAATTTGTAAAAAAATCATAAAATTGCGAAAAGTATGCGCTAAAACAATTTCATGGTTTTTCAGAACTTTTTTGGATTTATTTCGTGCTTTTTTGGCTTTTTATGTGACTTTTTGGTTATTTTTTCATGACTTTGCCTTTTTATGACTTTTTTTGTGACTTTTTGGCGATTTTTCATGCCTTTTTAAGTCGACTTTTTTTAGATTTTTCGTGACTTAAATTCCCATCCCTAATTATCATGCAATTAATGTTTTAATTGTCTGTGTGGGGCTCAAACCAAAGCAACAATTAAAGAAATGTTGAATTATTATTTCTTCTCGAAAAAATGTTCCTATTCTCCAAATTTTCAAAAAATATTTTCTCTCAACCCCATCCCCCATTCACCAGTGCTTGAAAATTTCGTATTTCGTGCCAAAATACGAAAACGAAACGGCACAAAAACACGAAAAGATCAACATTCCTGATGTATAGTAGTGAAGCGTTGATGAGTGTTAATTTCAAATATGACCCAAAATGACAATTTTCCCTGAGGGCATAAATGGCAAATTTTGGACACAAAATCAAAAAGTGCCAAAAATTTCTTCTTTTGTATACTTCGCTTGGTGTGTACAGAAAGGGAATTTCAAAAAAAAAAAATACAGTATTCGGGTACCGTACTCTATTTTTGCATTTTCCGCCAATTTTTTTGTTTACCGTCAATGCGATGCATTCGGAGAATGGCCGCCTTTGCCTCGGCCATCCGTCGGCATTGGACCAAGAAGCGGGGCGACTCGCTGAGGAAGTACAGAATTGGCACGCATGGGGTGGCAAAAGCGGCGGAAACGCGTTGCAATGTGCGCCAGTCGTGCGCAAAGTAAGCCATGATGGCGAACAGCACAAAATTGGGTGACCTGTGTGCAAATTTGATGAATTCATCAATTGGTTTTGCCCATTTGTCTGTATTGGATGGACACGGACAATTGATCAAATTGACATTTGCCATGGGTACCAACCAGGCCCGTAACAAATTTTTAAGAAAAACTGGGCAAATTTTTTTTAAAAATTGTAAGCATTTTTCATAAAAAGTGCGTTAAAATTTCCAATAAAAGATTTTCCTGGCGGCAACAAACGGCACCGACCCAATTTTACCATATTTTTGATCATAAAAAATTTTTTCGGACTATCGCGGCCTGACGGGTACCCAATTGCTCACATTAGTGGACTAATTGATCAGTTAACACTTTGTTGTGTTGAATGTTGAATTATTGAAATTAGTAACCATAACCATAGACAAATGATCAATTGTCTGATTGAATAAAATGGACAATCCATCCAGAGACATTTTGTCATAACATTTCTTAAAAAATTTCTCCTACCAAGTGATCAAGTTGGCCAAGCAGAAGCGATGCTTTTTTGGGTAATGTTCCGATGTAAAAACGACCAAGGTGACCTTGAAAAATGGGAAATTTGCATGATTTCTCCAGAAAAAATTCTTTTTTTGGGTTTACCATAGTTCCAGCGTTGAAAAAATTGACAAAAAATCGGACAATGGTAAATGAAAGCAAATCGAAGGTGAACGAAGTGGCAACCATCGACCAAATGCACAAAATCAGCGCAATCAACATGATTTTGCGACGTCCGTATGAGTCGGACAAATAGCCGAACAGCATGGAGCCGAAAATGACGCCAATCATCGAAAATAATAAAAAAAAATTTGTCAATTGGAAATTTTATAGTAAGACAAATTATTAAATAAATTATTAAATGATTTTATTTTTACAAAAATAATGATATAAAAATGTAATTAATTATATCAGGGGTTCTATCTGTTCTTATCTGTAAGAAATGCTCTGATTTTGGAGGGTAGTGACACAGTTTTGGTTCTGATTTATTGAAATTACTAATAAATTTTGAAATTTTTGGCAT
>CP049707.1:21261248-21277867 GCA_004148225.2 Heterodera glycines
TTTCTGGTGTTGGAGCTGATGGACGGCGGAGACATGCGCAATTTCTTACAAAAATCGTAAATTTGTACAAAAAAAATTAATTAATAAATTATTTTTAAATGAATTTATTTAGGTTATGAAAATTGAAACTTAAATAAAAATGGTTTAAAAAAGTAATAAACTTCGCGTTTCTTAAATCATAAATTTGGAAAATTTAAATCAAAAATATTTTTTTGTGAAAAAATTTTTCATTGTTTTCATGCACCTTGGTGGAATTTAAGTATCGCATCAGCACGTTTTTATATTGTAATAGTTAAATTTTTATAAGTTAAAAAAAAGAGAATAATTTCTACAAAATAAAATTGTTTTTTTAAAAAAATACCGTTCCCCTAATCCTCCTACCAAAGGCGTCCCCACCGTACTCGGCCGTCGCGCGTGTCACTGCGCGAACTGATCGCAATGATTGTTGACGTGGGCCGAGGCTGTGTGTACCTGGAGAAGTACAAGCATGTGCGGGGCTATAATTCAATAAATACTGTATATTAATTCATTCATTTTTTTTAATCATTTACCAATGCATATCAAATTCCACATTTACTGAGCGAAATTGAATGGCCCATTCAGCGTTTTGACTGGTACAATTCGCTTGATTGCTTCTGCAATGATAAAATTTTTTTTTAATTTGGCTATTTACAATCAAGGTAATTAATTCATCATAAAAGTTTGAAAAAAAATTGCTGAATTTTTTTTCTTTTAGTTTTCTTATTGAAAAATTTTCTAAAAATTTTTTCATTGTAAAATTTCTGTTTGAAATTTTTTTTTCCAAAAAATTTTCCGGCGACTTTTTGGGGTGCTCGTCAAAATTCAAAGCCTCCCCCCCCCTCACGTCTTACTTGGCCATGCCAGCCAATGCTTCGCATCGTTTGTTCGCCTTTTCGGCATCCGGAAACACGTGTTGGCCACATTTGAGCAATGTTGGTGCCGCGCCCGCATAAGTCATGTACAACATGTTGCCCACCTGTTTTTTTCCCAAATTTAAACGAAATTTTTTTTAATTTTTGAAAAACCGTATCCCCTGCAAAACCATGTTTGGCGAAAAAATACGAAAATTTCGATTTTTTGAATTGTAATGGGGAAAAATTTGGGAATTTTCCCTAATTGATAGTTTGTTCTAAAAAAAATGAGGGTGAAACTTCATTCTACCTGAGCCAGGATAAGTAGTTCAGCCAGCAGACACACGACTAAAAATTTTTTTTTAAATATATTTTATACATGAATAAGGGGTGTTTTCAACTTGGTACCCCCCCCCTCCCCAAAAAAACTTTTTGTAAAAATATCGAATTTTTTTTTCGATTTTTTTTTTAGAAAAAAACGTTTAAATTTAAATTTGTTTAAAAAACTCACCATATGTGTACCTGCCCAGCTGGTAGAAGTCGTCCAACTTCACTGTTTCGTCCACCATTTTGTCTGTTGCGGCTGCCAATTGGGCGGGCGATGCGCCGGCTGGCACCAAACCGGTGACCGCGGTCTGCGCATGGCGTGCCGTTTCTGTGCTCGGCTCATTCTGTTCCTGTTCCGCAACCTTTTCCGTCAACATTGGGTCGGCTTCAGAAGCCGTAGGAGCAGACATTTTCAAGACACACTAATTATCCTTAATTAAGGCATTAATGAAGGCTATTAAGGTAAATTGGGTATCACAACGGCAGATTATTTAAACGATTTTAAAGGATAAAAGCGAAATTCGAAAATTTTAATTTTCGACTTTTTGCTCGAGTTCGGGTCTGGGGTTCGGATTTGGTTGGATCCCGGATTCGTGGTCAGCGACCCCGAAACCCATTGGAAATATGTTTTCATGACTTTTGAAAACAAATCAAAAAAAGTTTTCGAAAATGGGGGAAACTTTTTTGAGTTAGTACTATAGTTGCGAGAAAAAAAAGAATTACAAAAAAAAAATTATTTAAAATTGTAAAATAAAAATGCACACAAAATAATCAAAAAAAAAAAAAATTGGAAAAACAAACAGAAATTTTTCAATTTATTGTGTAATAGGTAATTAGGGCGGCAAGTTATGAGGGGTGTAACATAAGATCTGTCATTGGCGGGGAATTGATTTGTTTATGGAGTTTTAAAAATCGGCCAAATTAAATAATTGTTCATTTTCATATTTACCGTGTTTGCTCTAATTATCGCCCCGGGGGGATCACAAAGCTTGAAAAAGCTGAGTTTTCTAAGAATGACTTGGTTTTGCAGGAAAATATTTTCGTATAAGGGCTATGAAAATTTTCAAAAAATTTGATAATTATCTTTAATATTTTTTTTTACAAAAAGTCTCATGTTCTTAAAAATGAAAATTTTAAGAAAATCAACTTTTTCAAACTTCATGAAATAATGTGTCAAATAATCGCCCACCATAGTTATTTTTAAGATTCTTTTTTTTTTAAAAAATATAAAAACTGTAATAATTAAAAGTAAAGGGCGAGAATATTTGTAAATTAATGTTCAAGTATTTGATGATGGGTGGGGGAGGGGGCAATATTAAAATTTGTACAAAAATAAACAAATAAATTAATTTTAAAAAAATTCAATAAATGTAAGAAAATATTATTAAAATTTAAAACCTTTTAACTGCTCGAAAACAAGAGAAAAAAAAATTATTAAAAAATGATGTAAGAAATTTTCAAAAAAATTAACAGATTTCCGAAAAAATATTTGGAAATTTTTTTTCTTAATTTTGAAATAATTATCGAAGAAATAAATTGGAAAAATCAAAAATTTTCGACTGGATTGGATTGATTGGCACAAATGAGGCAGCTTTCCGTTCAATAAAAAAAAGAAAGGCAGACTGAATGAATGCGCTTGTGCTGCTGGGTAAACCGACCGAACAGAAGAGAGAATAAGCATTTACAATGGCATCATAAGCTTTATGTCTCTGCCACACATTCACTCTGGCCTATCTTTTTTTCTCTGTCCAACTACTATTCATTCATCATTCTAACATTCTTGCCCTACAATATTTCCCCATTTTTTCTTTCTATGTATGTGCTCCCATTGTTTTTTGGCTTTCGTTGCCACTTGCTTATTGATCGATAGCTGCTGAACAGTGATTTGTGTGCAATTAATGCCTGCCTCGCTTTCGGGAATGAAAAAAATATATTTATTTAATTTTAAATAAATTATAATATTTTTATTTATAATGAAAAAATTTTTAAAAATTATAAATTAAATTTAAAAATTTGATTGACTTAAAGAATTTACCTAAAACGTCTAAGAAATTGGAAACATTAAATTACTATTTTTAATCCGTAGCATTGGTTTTTGGTGTTTTAGAATTTAAAAAAGTTATAAATTTTTGTTTTATACAAATTGGGCAAATAATTGGAAACAACATCATTATTTTTGCTGCCTTTGTGAATCAATAAAAATAATAAAAAAATATTTACATTGAAAAAAATATAAATTTGCTTAAATATGGTCTCTCAAAAAATCCTTTTTACTTCGAAAAACCCTTTTTTACATTTGAAAAACAAAAATGTACATTTGTTTTAATTTGACTTTCGAAAACTTTCCATATTACTTCCAAAAACTCTTAAAAATAAATTATTTTTTGATAATTTAAAAAATATATTTTTAAAAATTCTGCAAGAAATCATTAAAAAAATTTAAGTGAAAAATTCAATTAGCTTCTTGATTTGGACTTTCCACATGTAATATATAAATTTTTTATTTTCATGGGTAATCATTTCAAGATGGCTTAAGCTGTATAATCTGTAGGTGATTAATAAGATGGAAATTTAATCTAAAAATTAATCTATGCACAGTTGTTTGTCTCAATAAACTAGGGTTGCTCCCCGTCCCCGAGCTCCCCGGTCCCCGACCCCCGACATGTCGCCCCCCGAGGTCCCCGGCCCCCGACATTTTGCCCCCCGAGGGGTCGGGTAGCAACCCTACAATAAACCGTGGTAATGGCATTGTTGTTCATCACTCAAATGCCATATAACTTTGAATCCCTCTTCTCCCTAAATAATGCCTCATGCATGCAGTTGTTTAAATTCATATTTAAAAAAAAAATTTTTGCGTAGCTAATTATAATGAGTTTAGGTAATTAAAATGCGTATTAATGTAAAATAATTGCATATTCAATTCAGCGGTTTGAAAAATAAAAAGAGCAATTTTCACCCATTAAAATTTCATCATTCTCCCGGGAGACCGACCAAATTTGGGGGGGGGGGGGAATTTGGGAGAAATTGAACATGGCAAATACATATAAATAATTGAGAGCGCATTGTGAATTTGTGTGTGAACAGCAGCGGGGGTGGGGGAAGGTGAAGGTCAATTTTCTGCCCCATCCGCCCACATCAATTTTGGTATTTTGGGACACACGAATTTATTTGCTCAAACATTCGCGGCGAAAATTATTGTGGCGGACTTTGCTCTTTTGTTAGTCTGCTGCTGGAAGGACAGCAGTAAGGACCAGGGATGGCATTCCGAGGCCCAAAATTTTTTCGTAAATCGGAATTCCGAGGCCCAAAAAATTTTCGGAAGTCGGAAATCGGAATTCCGGGGGTCAAAATTTTTTCGGAAATCGGAATTCCGACCCCAAAAACGTCGGAAATCGGAAGTCGGAAATCGGAAATTTTTGAAAAAATAAAAAATATAACCAAATATTCTAAATATTTTAATAAGGTAAATTTTATATTATTATTCACAAAGATTAACTCAGGGTTTTTTGGACAAAAATCTGTTAACAAATCGCATTAAAAATTACAAACTTTTTCCCGGTGGCGCCTATCGGCACCGCCGGACCCCTCTCCCCTCGCCCGTTCACCAAAAGTTTTTTGGAAAAAGCGCCGCAAAAAATTTGTTAAAAATCTGATTTTTGATCCCGAGCGCACTGAAATTTACGATTTAAAGAAATTTAGGAAAATTGGGTGTGATAAATTTATTTAAAATTTGGTGAATTTTATTTTTTATTTTTAAAAGGCCATTTCATATCCCTTTCAAAAAATTGTTAACTATGATCGTGAAAGGAAATGCGTCAGTAGTGAAAATGCGTCGGTGATTAAAAACGAGATACGGTAGTATGATTGATTGACGTGGAAAGAATGGGAACAAATTTAAAGAGTTATGTTGGAATGATAATTTAAAAAAAAGAAATGCAAATTCCAAAAATATTGCCAAAAAGTCTTTCGAACTAGGATTTCAAATTCATCCGAATCTGATCGGAATTAATGCCGAATTTGTCAGTGCCGAAAAACGGACGCATCCAATTGACCCAGCAGCAAATGTGAATTTGCTGGTTGCGGTTATTTGTTGCAAAGCCAAGCCATCATTTTACTCTCTCAGCATTCCATTATCTCTTAAGTACCTTTTATTTCCCATTGATTTTCACCCCACGGGGAAATTATTTTTATATTTTTTATTCAGGCACACAAAATATTTCTCAAATTGGAACGAACATAACAAGGAATTGAAGGCCAAAGTGGAATTGCTCGATGCCAACTTGGAGGTAAAAGAAGAAATAATCAAAACCTACGAGGAAAAAATTGCCGAACAGCAAGAAGAAATTGCCGGAATCAAGGAGACCAATCAAAATCAAGAAGAAATGATGCCGGACAGGGAGGGACAATCAAAAATCAGCAAGCGAAAATTGCCAGACTGACGGAGTTGCTGATCACCACCGGCAATGCGAAGCAGAGCATAAACCTTCAATCACTTGGCATTGGCTGAGTGCATATTTTGCCTTTAAGTTGAAATTACACAAATTTTTTATTAGAATAACCTATTTTGAGAATGACTTTAAACGCCGGATTTACGACATTTTTTAAGAAATATAGGAGTTTTTGGAATCCGGCAGTGTCTATAGGCGCCACCGGGGAAAAATTGGAAATTTTGATTTATTTATTTTGGACAAATTTTTTGACTAAAAAAATAAATAAAATTAAGCATAATCTCCGAATGATCTATTAATCCTTATAATTAATCGCAAATATGCACCAAATATGCACAAAAAAACTTGAAAATTAGGGGTGCAAATTAATTAAAAAATTTTATTCCTCATAAATTTTATCGGTTGTCTTTGCAATTGCAAATCAAAAATTTCTCAAGATTTTCGGCAGTGAAGCGCACTGTTGATCCACTCGCGCATCCATTCAAATTTGGATTTAATTTTAGGCATAATCAAATTTTTTCCTAAGGGATATTCAAATCAGAAAATATTTGACGAAAAATGGCAAAATATGCAAAAAAAAAATCTGAAAATATGTACAAAAAATGGCAAAATATGCATGAAATATGCATAAAAACCCAAAATATGCAAATAAAAGTCCCGATTTTTATACGCAAACACAAAAAAGAAAGTATTTTTCCTACTATTTAGAGCATGAAGAAGCCAGGAAAAAAAAAAATGCATTTGCATATTTTTTGCAGCGCTGGTAATAACCATTTTGAGGCAATCGCACTTGGTGGCTGTGCATTGTGCCGACAGTTTATGCCATTATTCTGTCATTGTACACGCCGCCCGTTCTGTTCTCTGGTCTGTACATGTTGTGATTCTTCAACCCATACGTCGGTTATGTGGACAATTCCGAACTTTGCAAGCGGGGATAACAAAAATAAACAAATTAGTTCGGGCGTGCGTCAATTTTATGTAAATACATATTTTTTTCCTGGATTCTCCATGCTCTGAATAGTAGGAAAAACACTCTTTTTCTGTTTGCGAACAAAAATTTAAACATTTATTTACATATTTTTACAAATTTCGTTTTTATATTTATTTCTTAATATTTCATTTATGCTCAAAATCGCAAAAATTTTGCAAAATGTATGCAAAAAACAGAACCAAAAATACCAGATTTCTATTTTTGAAAACGATAAAAACTTTTTTTGCACACAAGCAAAATTTTAAAATAAATTTTTCACCAAATTTTTTATCTTTTCAAATTTCATAAGTTCATATTTTTATTTTTACAGACATTCCTCCAAGTTGTGCTGATCAGCTTCTTCAACGGAATGGCTGCTGGCATTTACATTTACATGCAGTCAGTGCGTGCGTATCAGCGATGCACTCACTGATCATCGCCGGCACATACGCATGGCGTTGGCACATGGTACTCAAATGGGCGTTTTATATTAAAAATTATACATATAAAATATGCATATAAATTCTCGAAATATGCTGAAATATGATCCACATGGAAAACGTTATAGAAGTTTCAAAATATGTTTTTCTTACCTGTTTGACCATTTTCGATGAGCCGATCGAGATAAAATTTATTGAGCATTTCTAAAAATATGCAGACCCAGAAAGTCGGAAAGCAAAATGTAAGCTAGAAAAATTTTGACATTTTTTCCCGAAAACGAGTGTTTAAAATAGGGACATTTTTTCGGAAGCCTAGAAATCCCTAAATACACTGAAAATGTGAAAATTTTCGAAAAATTTAAGGATTGGAAATTTTTTAAATTTATACATTGAATAAAGTTAAAAAAATTAGATAAATTATTTATTTATTTATTTAAAATTCCGCCGCTGATTTATTTGGCACTGAACAAAACCATTCGTACAGACTTTGTGCGCTATGCCAAAATTATTGTTTACAACAAATGTACACATCGTTCTCATCAACAGCAAGCGCAAACACTCAACATAATGCCAATGACGGCATTGCGCGGGTTCCAATTGAGAGGACGGAACAATGCCAACTTTGTCGGCACAAATGCCAATTTCGGCACCCGCGGAAATAGCAACAGAACACGACCAATATCATATGCATTTTAATGATTTATTGTCATGCATTTTAAGAATAAAGGACAATATTTTTTATTGAAAATGGGTTAAACATTTATTTAATGCCGCAAAAAGATACCTTTTTCATGCATAATAAATCCGTAGGTTGGTAGACTGGTAGAATCTTGCGACTATAATTAAAGGACAAATTCATGTCCGCATACCGTATCAATTTCATCGGGTCAATTTTTCGCAGTTTCTGTTTCTAACAAGTTTTGTGTTTTTGAGCAACAAGGGAGTGTGATAAGGTTGAACTTTTTGCATACAATAAGGAAGAAAACATTTTCTACATGACATTTTGATCGGCTGCATAAATTTTTTTTTTAATATTTACTTATCAATTCGGTAATTATGCAGTAAGAAAATAAGTCTTGGATTTTCGTAATATATGTTGGGTTGAAATTTTTTGTGGGTTTTTTAGTCTGTTTGATAATCAGGGCTGCAAAAAATATGCAAATGCATATTTTTTTTCCTAGCTTCTCCATGCTCAAATAGTAGAAAAAACACTTTCTTATAAAAATTTGAACTTTTTTATTTGCATATTTTGATTTTTCTGCATATTTTGCCATTTGTTGTACATATTTTTTAGAGTAGAGCGGGACCGGGAATTTTGAGCAAAACCGGGACCGGGACCTGAGAAGCCGGGACCGGGACCTCGATTTTTGTCCGGGACCGAGAAATTCTTCTGCACCAATTTCCTTCTATTTCTCACCCAGACCCCCATTCTTACCAGTGCTTATTTAGTCCCACCGTGACCGGGACGGGCAAAAACTGAAATTTCTTATACCATTAGGACTCAAATGACGGAACTGAAAAATAAAAAATAAAATAAAAATCTGGCGGTGTAACAATTTTGAATATTTTTTCCATTAAAATTAGTCGTTTTTAAATTACTTTCTTCGAAGAATGTTTAAAAACGGCTTTTGGGTTTAATTACATTTGGCTAATTTTTCAGAACTTTTTTGGATTTATTTCGTGCTTTTTTGGCTTTTTATGTGACTTTTTGGTTATTTTTTCATGACTTTGCCTTTTTATGACCTTTTTTGTGACTTTTTGGCGATTTTTCATGCCTTTTTAAGTCGACTTTTTTTAGATTTTTCGTGACTTAAATTCCCATCCCTAATTATCATGCAATTAATGTTTTAATTGTCTGTGTGGGGCTCAAACCAAGGCAACAATTAAAGAAATATTTAATTATTATTTCTTCTCGAAAAAATGTTCCTATTCTCCAAATTTTCAAAAAATATTTTCTCTCAACCCCATCCCCCATTCACCAGTGCTTGAAAATTTCGTATTTCGTGCCAAAATACGAAAACGAAACGGCACAAAAACACGAAAAGATCAACATTCCTGATGTATAGTAGTGAAGCGTTGATGAGTGTTAATTTCAAATATGACCCAAAATGACAATTTTCCCTGAGAAGGGGGGCAAATTGGTGACCTCGGCATTGGCATCACTGTCCGCGAATGTCAGTTATTAAAACAATCTTTGGGAAATGAGTACCATAAATCTCCTCCCCCCTTTCAAAGTCCATCTGTTCATTTTCCTCTAACTAACAAATGAGTCAATTATTCTCAACTCCAACTCCTCCTCCTGCCTTCATCAAAGCAATTCAATCTTCTCTATTTGGAAACATCTGAAAGACAAAAATTTTTAAAACCCGGGGTTCACTAAACTGGATGGGCCCACCTCGTTTGGGCGCGCACGTTTGGGCGCCAGCGTGTTTTTCCATTATAACTTTGTTATTTGTCAAACAAATCCAACATTGTTGGTATCATTCAAAAGTTTAATGTGTTTAGAAGCTTTTTCTAAGCTATTGTAATAAAATTTTTTCCAGGCTTGAAAATCTTTTTATTTTTTGTAAGGATAACAGAGCATGTTAAGAGCTTTCGAATGAACCAAGATTGTTGGATTTGGATGCCAAAGAACAAAGCTATAGTGGAAAAACATGCTGGCGTCCAAACGAGCGCGCCCAAACGCGTGGGTCCCAAACTGGATAAATGCTAATTTCGCCTTGGATTATATTTTCATTTTTTAATCTAAAATAATATTCTTAAGTGAAATAAAAAATAGTCTAAATTGAAAACAAGCTTTAGTAAATTTCCTGCGTTTGTTGCTTAACCTTTTGGCTTTTATGAAATACATGCAAACAAAGAAAATGTTTAATTAAAATATTAAGTTTAATAAAATCGAAAATTTTTCGCAAAATTTTTCTCTTTCCCGGCGGGATTCCCTTAAATAATTGACGGGACCAGGAAAAATGCGGGAATCCCGTCCCCAATTTAGGTTTGGACGAGGGTAGGTCGGGACCGGGACCAAATCACGGACAACTGAGTACCGAAGTCCCGGTTTTGACCGGGACCGGGAAATTCCCGGTTTTCCCAGCCAAAAAGTCCCGGTTTTTAAACCAGGGATGCGATCTGTCCTGATTTATCAGATTTGTCCTGATTTGGAGGGTCCAAATCTGATAAAATAAAAATGTCCTGATTTATCAGATTTGTCCTGATTTGGAGGTAGCGATCAAATTTTGTCCTGATTTCTTAAATAAACTCACATTTTTGAAATTTTATGGCATAATGTCACTATTTTATTAAGAAAATATAAGATTTGTGCAAAATTTGGTTATTTTTTGACAAAAATCTGTTAACAAATCGCATTAAAAATCGCAAAAATTTTTCCCCGCGGCGCCTATCGGCACTGCCGGACCCTCCGTCCATCCTCCAAAATTTTTTGAAAAACGCGCTGCAAAAAAAGTGTTTTAAAGCAAAAAAGTCGTCGCTTGACTTAATTTAATTGAAAAAATTGGCCTTTTTTGGTGAAAGTCTATTAACAAATCAGAACGAAATTACAAAAAAATTTTCCGGCGGTGCCATTAGGCACCGCCGGACCCTCTCCCCTCGCCCATTCCTCAGAAGTTTTTTGGAAAAATTACGCCGCTAAAAAATTGCATTAAAATTTACGATTTGCTAATTTCCCCCGTGAAATTTGCTCAAGGTAAATATGATGGGTACGGAACGAAATGAGCGTACAAATGGGAGAGAGAAGACCGGAAGATCATATAATACATACATACAAAGATGGGCAAAATGGCATAGCTAAGAGATTAATCATTAAATTTAAAGATAGGCAATTTATTTGATGAATTGTCATTGGGGGCTGTGACCGCGATATTTTTCATTTTTTTGAAAACCTTGGTGGAATTTAAGTATCGCATCAGCACGTTTTTATATTGTAATAGTTAAATTTTTATAAGTTAAAAAAAAGAGAATAATTTCTACAAAATAAAATTGTTTTTTTAAAAAAATACCGTTCCCCTAATCCTCCTACCAAAGGCGTCCCCACCGTACTCGGCCGTCGCGCGTGTCACTGCGCGAACTGATCGCAATGATTGTTGACGTGGGCCGAGGCTGTGTGTACCTGGAGAAGTACAAGCATGTGCATCGCGATTTGGCCGCCCGCAACTGCTTGATCTCCTCAGCCACCTCACTGCAACGGGTCACCAAAATTGCGGACTTTGGCCATGCACGGGAATTGTTCGTCGACGACTATTACCGCTTCAGGGGAGGGGTTCGTAAAAAAATAAAAAATATGTCTCGATTTCAAAGTCCATTTTCCCGTGATCCCGATCGGACTTTTTTGAAAAAGTGCTGTGATCGTGGTCCAGAAAAAATTGGGTTTTGAATCCCGGGTCTGGATTCATATCCTGTTAAAACCGAGATTTGAATCCCAGTAACCCAACCCCAATCCATTGCCAATCCCGCTCTCGACTTTTTCAAATTCCGGGCTCTAGTACTCATAATATATTTATTTTCAGGATTTGCTTCCGCTCCGCTGGCTATCCCCGGAAGTGATCAACCAGGGCTTGTTCACATCCAAAAGTGACATGTGGGCATTTGGCGTCTTACTATGGGAAATTGTAATTTTTAATTTTTTCGAATTTTTAAACTAATATATTTTTTTAATTTTTAGGTGACACTTGGTGAACAACCATATTCGCATATGTCAAATGCACAGGTCTTCAGAGATAAACCTCATTTCATTATCTTTTAATCCTTTTCATTAAAATCCGTTTTCGGATCTTCCATAATCCGATCATTAATTTCTTGATTTCAAATCACTTTCCATGAAATTTTCACATGATCGAAATTGATCCAAAAATGTCTTAGGTGTTGGCCAGGCTAAGCAGCGGAATGGCATTGGACCGACCGCCGGATTGTCCAAATGAACTGTACGATGTGATGAAGCAGGCATGGACAGTCTGTACCGAAAAGAGGCCACAGTTTGCGGACATACAGCCCCGGCTTGAGACAATGCGGGGCCTACCAGCATTTCAAGTGGGTTTAATTAGCTGATAAATCACGGCTATATGGATCAAGCAAAAACAAACTTCGTTTAGCTAATTGATCGATCAAGAAATTTTCAAAAAAAAAATTCAAAAAATTTTTATAAAATGAATTTAAGGAAAAAAGAATGAAAAATAAATTCAGAGATTTTTTCAAAAATATTATGAATTACTAAATTTTCTCTAAAATTTTTCAATAATCGATGGAAAAAATATTAATGATTTTCTGATTTGATCATCAACTAAATCCATTTTAAATGTTCAGTCTCGAGACCCATTCCCGCCATCATCATTATGCGGCGACAATAGCTTTTTTGACGCTTCACAAAATTCGAGCACCTCAAAAGGGGAACAGTCGTCTACCACGACAACAACAAACGGTGATGGTGAAGAGTCGTACACAACAGCATGCCAATTTGACAAAAGTGGAGGTGATGTAAAAAAATGTCAAAATTAAAAATATATATTTTGGAAAAATCTATTAAATTAATAATATTTTAAATAATTTCATCAATTAATTCTTATTCATTTTTTATTGTTTGATTTTTTGTGCTTGATCATTTTTTGATTTGATTCTGTATTAAACCGAGCTGATTAGATGATAATTTTTTAAGTTATGAATTAAATTGAAAAAATAAATAAAATAAAATATTTTCTCAAAAAGATTAGTTAGTTCTCCTTTTCCTAAAAGAATTACATTTTTTTAATTTTGGCGTTTTACAGAAAGTTTCTCCGTTCGACGGAATGCCAAACGATCGCGCCGCAAAATGCCAAGTCGGTCCAGCGTTGAAGCAAGTACTGGCGCCGCTGGCACGGCTGGTGGTGGTGGTCCATCCGCTTCATATTCATTTGGGACAACAAGCACCGGTGTGGATTCATCAGAGTATGAATTGCCGAGGTCAGGGGCTCAGCTTATGTTGACGTTGCCAGGATCACGGTGAAAATGAAAATCATAGATTAATAAAAAAAAATTAAAATTCTTGAGCCAGGAAATAATAAAATTGCCGATTTCGTTACAAAGAATTTTCTAAATTAGCCAAATTATTTTTAAAAATATATTTCTAGATTATTAATTTTTTTATATTGATTTTAATTGCATTATAAGTATGGAAAAAAAATTCTATAAAATATTTCATTTTGTATATTTTTTTTATTAATTAATTTACCAAAGTATTTTGAAATATTTTATTCTTAAAATTTTTTTAGCATTTAGATTATTTTAAATTGTTTATTTTATTATCAAATTTAAATGTGCAATTCAATTAAATTTAGGCCAACAAATCACCGACGATCCGCAACCACAGGATTTCATCAAAATGACGCATTTGTGGCCGATTCATCCGTGGATGAAAGCACCAACGGTAGCACCGGCGGGGACCAACAACGCTTCACCCGGTCCATCTCTTTGGCTGGCACTTCACGTGCCGCCGCTGATGAGCCACTGACGACGCCATTCCGACAATTTGGGGCCTCGTCTTCTCGGATCAGTCGAGTCTAAGAGTCTAAGCTCAAATACAAATAATTAAAATTCCGGAACATTTTTCGAAAATTGCGAGATTTATCTGCGGTTCCGATTCGCCCTTATCCATATTTTTAGTGCGTCATATGTCTCCACTGCCAAAAATTTTAAATGATTTTAGGATGCAATTTTATGGTTTCAAGGCATATTATACACTGTTCATTTTGTGTCTATCATTTAATTTACATCAATTGTTATACCATTTTATACATATCTACCGTTATATTTTTTCTTTACCTTTTTCATTTACATTTAGGCGCCATTTAGGAAAAAAAACTGTGAGAAAAAAACATACCATAATTTGCACAGAATTTTGGGTTTTTCGGTGCCATAATATCATTATTATATTTTGTTTTTCTCTCTTCTCCTTTTTGTTACTGTATCCATCCGAATTTCTGTTCCATTACGGTATTATTGTGACAAATTCACTTCCGCATTTGTTTTCCCCGGTTTTATGTTACACATTTACATTCATTTATTTCCTACTTTTATATATGAATGTGATATATGTATGTCTTTTTTTGGAATTTTTATTTTTTGATCGAAATAAAATTCTTACATTACCATCATTAAAAGGCGAAAGCAAATTTTGCCTACTACGATAAAAATATTTTACCAATGTATTTATTTATTCGTTATGATAAAATCGAAAAATAAGTAAAATTAAAGACATTAAAATCCAATTGATCGATAAAGCCAAAATGAGAGAAAAATAATCCAAATGATAAAAGGCAAGCAAAAAACATTATTAAAAAGGTTAATAAATTGATAAGCCGAAGAAGAATGAAAATGACTTTAAAAATGACAACAATTTGTCAAAAGGGACAATGTTGGCCCTCGAATGGCAATTAGCTTCCATTTGATTTCCTTAATTGCCATAGCTTTCATACGGTGGCGAATTGTATTTTGGTTGATGAACCCGAAGCAACACTTATTCGGCTTCCGGTCATCAATTTGCGGCGGCGTTATTGGCTGATCAGTGACAATAATTGCCTGGGCGATGGTGGCACGTGCCGCATGACTGGTGGTTGGAAAAATTAAATTCGAAATTTGGAACAATCCATTTATCCAGCCCCAGCCCCACCCCCTTCAGCCTATTACCAAGCACAATTTTAGCTTTTCTCACCGATTGTGATAGCTGCGGTTGCTGCTGATCGTCATGAAAAGCGCTGGAGGTCCCCTGGTTGATCAATTGTTTGTGTCGCTTTCATAACGGTGTTCTTCTCTTCCGCTCGTCAAGCTCCGCTTGGACTTTGCAAAATCCACTTTGTTTTGGTTTTTCTCGGACTCCAATTGAATGTTCTCGGCCTCCAATTGACTGTTCTTGGCCACCAATTAGCTCTTCTCTTTGCTCTCCGCTTCAACTTTTCTTTTCAATTATGCCAATCCGTTGGCCCATGTTTGGAGTTGATCGTTGTTCTCTTCGATAATTATGTCCTACAAATTGTTAAAAAATTTAATTAATTATAAAAAAATCATTGTAATATGTAAGAAAAAATGCTTTAATTGAAAAAATTGATTGAATAAGAAAAAAATGCTTTAATTGTCACCTTTTCTTGATTCTCATTGTATTCACGTTCGTATTTTTCATAAATCATTTTGTGCTGATCGCTAAGCTTTTGGTACTTTTTGATGCAATCTTCAGAACCGCATGATTTTTCCTTGTCCGGTGAATCTCAGCCGGACTGCATTAAGTCGAGAAAAGCGGATTGGATTTTAGAGAACGATACAAAATCTATTATAAATACGTTTATTAAAAATTATATTTGGTTAATGAAGAAGTGCAGAGAAAGCTTATTAAAATTGTATTTGGTTAATGAAGAAGTTATCAGAGAGTTGGCAAAAATTCCCAATCAAATTTGCGGGTTTTAAAAATTTCATAAATGCCGAGGCACATATTTTCATAGAAAGTCGGAAAAATATTTATTTGAAAAAAAGAGTGAAGAATTAATGATTTTTAGCAAATTAAGTGGCAAATGAAATGATGCATTCGAACGAGACAAATAAAAGTCATTAAACAGAAATTGAGGAAAATTTAAATAAAAAATGAATTTTTTTTAAAAAGTGTATGAACTCGCTTCATTCCCAATTAAACAGAACAAATTTGTATTTAAAAAAAGCTTTTGAAAAGAAAAATCAAAATTGTTAGCATTTGTTTGCAATTTCAATGTTAGAGATTTAAATAGTACGTAAAAATGAGAGAAAAAGAAATACCTTTTTAGGTTTAAACTCATGGAATAATATATAAAACATAAAATGGCTGTATTACGTTATGTAGGATTTTTTTCTCTATTGCTTTGGAAAATTTGAAGATAATCTGTAAGGCGAAAAAAAAGGTCTATAGAGCGAAGTAAATGTTGTTTTTTCTATTAAAAAAATGAAGAGATAGTATTCCAGAGTGAGAGAAATAACAAAGAAAAAGAGAAACGACAAAATAGTACAGGCTTTTTAAAAAGTTTTTCCTTAATTGTTTGATCATTAGGGATAGTTTTTTTATGTAAATACATATTTTTTTCCTGGATTCTCCATAGCCTAATTAGTAGGAAAAACATGAACAAATGTTGGGATTTTTATTTACATATTTTCGGATTTTTCTACATATTACATATGTACATATTTTGAACTTTTTCGTACATATTTCGCAATTTTTCGTATATATTGTCATTTTTTTTACATATTTTGAGGATTTTTGAGAATTTATAGAAATTTTTTGTGAAAAATTTAAAAAAATTTTTAAAATGTATCCCTAAAAATCGAAATTTTTTTTTCAAAAAATGAATATCAAAAATTAATTCTTGAAATGCTATAATGTGATTCTAAGCCTATTTAGATCATTTTTATGTTAATTTTTGCCTATTTCACCCTTTACGAGGAATTTTTTTTCCAAAAAATGACCATTTAAAAAATTTTTATTTACATATTTTAGTACATATTTGGGGATTTTTTATACATATTTTACTTACATATTTCGCGATTTTTCTTACATAAAAAACTA
>CP049707.1:21278685-21303618 GCA_004148225.2 Heterodera glycines
TTTAAATTTATTTCAAAATTTATTTTAAATATGGCAATGAGAAAATTTACTATTTAATTGCAATTTATTGTTCAATAATTTCCTTAATTAGATCATCATTTGTTTGTTAATTTATTTTAGGTATAATTTGGATGAAATTCGGCAACAAATTAGCCACGAGTCAATCGCCAATGTTGGCACCACACGACAAATATTTGAGCATCAAAGTATTGAACTTAGGCCGGAGGAACGTGAAATACAGCCTCGTCGGGCACAACAACAAAAAATGCGGCACCATCAAAATGCCGTCGAGAATAACGGGAATGGCACTTTTTATACTGTCAGACGAAGTGCCCACGAATTTTGATATTAAAAAAAAAATTTTTATACTTTTGTGAATGATTTTTACGAGTAAAATATTAAAAAAAACGTTTTCAATTTTTATACAAAGGTTAATTTTTATCATTTTAAAGAGAATATATTAAGAATTAATATCTATTCTTCATTAGATTAAATCGTATAAACATAGGTATATAAATTAATTTATTTATATTAATTAGAGCCCGTACGGGATCGGTTCCAGCCGGCATTTTATCGGATCCCATCCTGGCTTTTTTTTGGAAACAAGGCTGGGACCGGAACACCGACCAAATCGGGATTTGAATCCTGGAAACTACGAATAAAAATATTTTCAGGGGGTGATTGAATTAGGGCTGCTCTAGAGTAAAAATTTGCTATATTCGGATAGCGAGACCAAAAGTAAAGAAAATTCTCGAAACTTAAAATATGAAAAATTAAGCTACTTTACATTCCGTGTATGGTTTCAATTTACAAAAACATGAAAAACAATGCCTGCTACAAATTGATGATTCCTCATAATTTTACCGGTTGTTTTTGCATTTTTTAACACAATAATATTTATTATTCATTAAATTTTAATTATTTCAATTTTAATTAGTAGGTCTGCTCGAGAGTAGCAATTTGCTATGCTCGAGACCTGAGACGCAGAAAAAAAAATCCAAGAAAATGTCGAATGTACCTCATTTGCATCTGAAATAAGTGTTTAAAAATAATTTTTGCTCAATTTTTGGCTGAAATTATATCGCTATATTCGTCACTATTTCGGTCTTTTTGTCACTATTATTTTGGCATATTTCCTCACTACTCTTTAGTTAACTATTTAGAGATTTTTCTTCACTAAATCACGGCCCTACTAATGTAATACATAATACCAAGAATGGAAAGCAAAAAAATCTCTAAATTTCCGATATCGTGCTTAAAATTTTTTTTTTCCTTTCGTCACTTTTTGTCATTAAAATTTGTATCCGTTTAATTGGATATCGGTTTACCTCAGTTTGGCCGTCACGTTTGGTCCCCAGCACGTTTTTGGCTACAACTTTTTTCTTTGCCAACCAAATCCAACAATTTTATATCATTCGAAAGCTTCTTTCTCTCTTTTTATTTATTCGTGCTGTGTTCATTCCTTCCTTTCAAATTCTTCTTCCGTAGGCACGAAAATTGCTAAAAAAAGTCGAATTTTTAAGTTTTTTCTTAATAAATTTTCGGCCCAAACGTGTCGGCCCAACCGTGCCGGCCCAAACCTGACGGGCCCAACTGAGCGAATCCGTTGGATATATAACACACATTTTTCTCACGACAATTGCTATGATGTTTCTGTTACTACAAAATGTGATGGATATCATTTTTCATGTACTTTCACGTTTTAGTGTCGCGCACTTAAAGTTTACAAAAGGCACGCAAATTCACACAACTCATATTCTCAAGCGGACTTCCATTTGACAAGATTTAACTAACAATTGTTGCTTTATATCCCACAAATAATGCTTTGTACATGCTTTACCAATTTGCACTCACATTTTTGTTGATAGTTTTAATTTAATTTTATTTTTAATTTTAAAAAAAGTCATCCAATGGAATTGTTGCTGTTTCGTCATGACGAATTTGACAAATTGTACGGCTGTGACGGATTTAATGCGGACAAAATCCCACTTGAAGAAAGAACAAACATTGTGAACGGATACATTTTGATCACACTTTTTTTCATTTTTGAGGTCACTTTTTTTGGGAGGAGTTAGGGCTGCTCTAGAGTGAAAATTTCCTATGCTCGAGACCGTGAACCAAAAAATGCAAGAAATTCTCGAAAATTTAAAATAAAATTAACGAAAATTAAGCTACTGTACATTCCGTGTATGGTATCAATTTACACGATAATGGACAATGCCTGCTACAAATTGATGTTCTTCATTGGCATATTGGACATGGTTATATTTTAATATTAAATGCAAAATATTTATTTATTTCAATTTGAATGAATATATATTTGTTTTTTACTGTTCAATTTTATCTAATTATTTAAATTAATTTTCTACTTCGTGAATTCGAATATTATATTTATTTTATTAATTATATATTATATCTTTTTGAATTCAATTTTTTAGTTGACCATGTTCATGAGTGCTTTGGAAACCGGAATTCTTGGCATTATTGGTGCCGTTTATTGTGACTATCCATTGCTGATTTATACAACAGGAACACTGGGAATGGGTATGCTAATATCTTTATTATAATTTTTATTTTTTATAATTTAGCTTTTTGGGTTGCCGAAACATTCGTCGAAATGTTGTTGGCAATTAACAGATGCATGGAACTGTTGAGACCACAGTTGGCACATGCCATTTTTAGTGGTCAAATTTTTATCACTTCAAAGCAATTAATTAAGGGACAAATATATATATATATATATATTTGTAAATTTACATAATTATTAATTAAATAATTAATTTTTGAAAAAATTATTTTGAATATTTTTAAGGCAATAAATTACGGTGTTTATTTGCGCTGCCAATTTGTTATGGCTTTGTAGTGGCCATCTTCACAAAACCCGTTCTGTTCAGTGGTGTTTATTTGTCGTGGTTTTTCAACCCATACATTGGCTATACGGACGATTTTGGAGAAATTGTACAAAATTTTTAATTGAATTTATTATTATTTCTTAATCATAAATTACAGTACTACAGCCCATTGTCAATCATAAATGACTCGTTTGTCATTTTTGGCCTGTCCACAATTTATATTGTTTTTTCTGCAATACACAGTTGGAAAATCTACAAAATATCGTCAGGCTACCAAACATCTCAACCATCGTTGACACAAAAAATGGTAAATAAAATTTTAAAAAATTCATTAATTTTAAATTTTCTCAATTTTCAGCTTTAAAAATTCTTAGACCCCTATTTTATATAATAAAAAATAAATAATTTCGAATAATTTTAAATATTTGTTAAATAAATATTCAGACATTTCTCCAAGTGATTATCATAAGTTTTATCCATTCAATTACCGCTGGAATTTACGTCTCAATGCAATTTGTCAAAATAAGCAAAATTTACATCATCGTTGGCACTTACGCATGGCTTTTTACCAATGGTTTGTTTATTTATTTAAGTTAAAATATATTTTTTATTTAATGGTTTTTAAAAGGTTGTCCTCCCGTGGTGTATTTGCTGCTGAACAAACGAATTCGAAATGATTTTGCCAGCTTTGGCCGTGCCATTTTCCGTTTTTTACGTAATGGCAATAATTTGGTGTCAAATGGGCCAACTGCCATGGCATGGATGACACCAAATAATGCTGGAAATAATGCTAACAACCGAAACAATAACAATGTGTAACAGGAAAGATCCACCAAATCAGCAGTAGTCATCGATTGCAGATTTTTGTCGATTTAAAAGAAATAAAACTAAAATTCCCCATTTTTCCAATTTTTATTTTCCTTTTTATTCCTTTGGCCAAGTAGTGCCACACTTCAGTCGGCACTTGGCCAAGAGTATGGTGCCGCACATCTGGACCAGAAGACGGATAAAGCTCTACCCCTTCTCTTATTGGGGGACGGCAAATGCGCCCCCTATAATTAGGAGGACGGCGAATGGTGGGAAAACGGCGCGGATGGAGAGACGACGGACAGAGTCGGGCCAAAGTGAATTAGCCCTTAGGGGAGGGATTGGGTTGGCCAAATGTATCCCCGGAGGTGACTTTGGCTGTCTTTGCCAATTTGGGGACAATCGACGGCAGAATACGCCCAATTTTCAAACGTCACTCATTTTGGAACAACAAAATGAAGACTGACGGCAAACTGGCAACTATTTCCCATTGTTCATTTAAATTTGGATGAGTTATTTTAAGAAAGTTTGATCAATGATCGCATTGTTTGAAATTGTTTAAATTTTTCTACTTTTTTAAATGGACAAACCTCCCAAATTTGAGAAGATTAATTTTCAATCTTTTTCAAAACCTTAAAATTAAGGGTAAAATTGTACAATAGATTACATTCGAAAATTTTTTTAATATAAATTATTAAATATTTAGAAATTTCAAAATTATATTCTAATAAAGTTTTATCATTTTAGAAAATCCTTTTAAAAATTTTGGTATTATTTTCCCACTAATCAAATAAAAGCCAATATTAGAAAGAATCAAATAAAATTCCGGATTATTAATCCCATTAAATGATGCCATTCTTTTGACGCGGATTTAGGCGAACTTTTTGGGCGATGACACTGGCGCTGCGGATGAACAACAGCAGGACAAATCGCCATCAGCAAATGCGTGCAGTTCAATGCTTCAACAATTTATCACACAACATCAACAACCACAACAGCAGGCGGTGAGTGATCGGAACTGTGCCGTGGCATTGGCATTTGTTGATATCAATTGATCATTAGTGATCAGGATTTAACACATAAACTGCGGTTCTTCTCCGCAATGTGTGTGTGCTCTTTCTTCCATATTCATTCATCACCAGCCGCAATAAATTTTAACAATTTTTATTTTTTTTTTATGAATGATTGCTTTCAGTAATTTTATAAAAATTTATTTTTAGAATTATTTAAATTTTTTGTTGTGCATAAAAATTTTTTCATAATATTTTAATTTTTAATGAAGGCTCCAGTAATTTTTTAAAATTTATATAAAGCATTTTAAATTCTCAATCACATATAATATTTTACTTAAAAAATTCAAAAATTTTTATTATTTTATTTCAAAATTTGAATTTTTCATTTAATTGCTTAATATTTAATGATATTTCATCATTTCATTTAAGTTCCAATTTTTGAGAATTAAATTTCCTTTTTTTTTTGGTTTGCCAAATATTGACATAATTTAAATATGAAATCTAATTGGTCAATTTATAATTAAAATACTTTAAGGCTGCTATCCCAAACTCGGCATCGTTTGACTCAACATTAAATGGACCCACCATGCCGAACACGTACCAGCAGGACAACATCAGCAATTCCATTGATAAACCACCACAACGCGCTACAAAAATTGTTCAACAACGTCCCACCACTTTGGCACCCATTGGTGGCACATTCATTGGCACTTCACAACAACAATGCCATCAACGGCAAACACCACAATGTATAGAAAATATTGCTTTTATTTTAAGTATCGAGACAATAATTATTTAACATAGAAGCGATATTTCCTCTGTAAATTTTGGTCTGGATCTAATCATTTTCGGATGAGTTATGAGTATTAATTTGCTAAAAAAGAGTTAATAGAATTGTAATTTTTTTGTAAATAATTATTTTTGAGAAATTAAACAAAATTTAATTTTTTCGAAAAGATCTGGCATAATTTTGCTTAAAGTAACGAAATTTTAGATTCTTTTACTTTATTCGATAGCCATGATTTTCTCTATTAGCCTTCAAAATTCCAAAAAATTTGGTCACCTTAAGAAAAAGTTGTATGAAAATAAGTATTTTTTGCCATAACTTATATGATTTAATAATTTTAATTGAAAATTTTGCAGGCTAATAGAGAAAAACCTGTGCTACCGACAAGCCAAAACAATGTAAAATTTTGTTACTTTTAAGCAAAATTATGCCATAAGCAACCAAAAATTATCGGGACTTGGCATTATGGCTGAAAATGTGAAAAATGGTAAAGCATTCATATTTAGCATTTGATCCAAGCCATCAGCTGCCACCCCATCAGCTTACTTCACCAATATCATGTTCATCCACACAGGGCACAATTGGCGGTTGTGCCGTCGGCAACGAATTATTTGAGCAAAATTCGTCTGGCTGGCATTGTATGCTTTTTCAAATGGTGGATTTTGGCATTTGGCAAATTTTATTTAAAATTTAGTTATGCCGGTTGATTCGACCCAATCACCCGCATCGGCACAATGCCGTTCTCGGCCTATGCCATACAATTGTCGACAGTCTCTTTTGATGGCACCGCCACAGCAATTTTCAGCTGGAGGAGGACCATCAACAGCAGGTTGTAGCAGTCAACAACAACCACAACAGCAACAGCAGGTACTAATGCTAGGCCAGAAATTTTTACTTATTCGGCACAAATTTTACGATATTGGATTTCCTAAAGCATATAATTGCTGGTCGAGAATTAAATTCTCGAGAACGATACTTCAACCTTAAAAAACTCATGGCCCGATGAGGTCAATTAGTGCCACTAATTGATATTGGAGAACTTAGATTTGCTTGGTGCCGAGAACAGTCTCTTGAAATCATTTAATCTCTGCTCCTAATGTTCTAAACAGGTGTCTGATTTGATGATGTGCACACTTGTACAACAATTGTCCACAAAAGATGCCGAAATTGAACGACTTCGGATGGCACTTCGACGCGGCCGTGAGACAGTCGAGCGTGAGCGGGAACGGCACGCAGATGAGGAGAATGCGGCACGTGAACAAATCAGCCGTATGAAGAGAAGATATGGCATTTTTTCGTTTTTATAATTTAATTGATTTAAAAAAATAATTTAAATTATTATTTGCGAATTCTAAACATTTGCTAGGATATTTATTTTTATTTATCTTTAAAAATTTATTTGATTTTTGGCATCGGAAAATTTAATTGCTTTTTAAGTTGCGTACATATGAAACGGAGTTGGAATATGCAAAACGACTAAATCGGCAGCAGATAACAGCAACCACAACAAATAACAACGAAGCAATGGCAGTGGCAAAATTGGAAAATTTGGTTTTGTGAATTATTATTGAAAAATTTTTTTTTTCACTTTTAGATTTTTTATTATTTCTTTTTAATTGAAAATGACAAAAATATATATATATATATATTTAAAAATGCCAAAATTAGGAGTCAAGGATAAATTAAAGAATATTCGTTAAAAATTATTTTCTTTCTTTTTGTTTTTTATAGAATAATAGTTAAAAACTAATCTTATAATTTTGAAATTATTTATATTACATATAGAAAACGACCTGAATCTGGTCCAGGTGTTGTTTTTTTCCTGGATACGGGTCCAGGCCATTTTTGGGCAACCTGGGTTTTCCTGGATTTTTTTTACAGGAAATCCAGGTCCAGGCTTTTTTCAAAATGTCGATATTTATTATAATATTTCATTTTTAATTTAAATTTTTAAAAACTCTAAAAAAGCAAAATATTTTAAAATTATCAAATTTTTCCGGCACAAATTTCCAGATAGTTGACCATGGTAAGCTGAAAACGGAGTTGGCACAACAACAGCGAGCAGTTGCTGAACGTGAAGCGGCATGGGACAGAGAGCGTGCCGAACTCAACCAAACAGTGCGCTCGTTGAACAACACGCTGGAGGAGTTGGAGCAGGAGTTGCGCCAACGGGAAGTGCATGGGCGTGAAATGCAATTGCAATTTGAACGGACGGTGGTCGAGCGGGACATGGCACAAATGGAACTGTTGGACAATGCCAAACAAAGCAATAATAATCAGCAACACCATCACCAACAGGAACACATAAATGGTGATAGGAATTCAGGATTTATCTTTGTAAGAAAAATGGGAAATTTTTTAGACGAATTTTGGAATTTTGTACAAAATTTTAAATGCTGTCCCAAATAATTATTGATAGGGGGGGGGGGTGAATTGGAATTTATGATAAAAATAATTATATAAATGGAAAATTTTCGATTTTTATTAAATTTTCTTCAAAAATAATAAATATAATTTAATTTAATTTTTTTTTGTTTTTTCTTCTAAAAGATTTTTCATACCATACTAGCTGTATTCGAAATTTCTTTGCTGAAATTTTCATGATTTTGAAGAATTGAGAAATTTTGCCCTTAATTTAATTTGTAAAAATTTTGTGTGTATATTTCACTTTTTATGCGCATATTGCGATTTTATGTGCTTATAATTTCCCCACCCTTATAATGATAGAACAATTCGAGAACATTTGCATATAATAAATGGAATAATTTATCGTTCATATTATAAGAAATTAAGTTTTTATGCTAATTGCATTTTAAATAAAATTTGAATTTACGCTTTCATTTTTGAAATAAATTTCAAAATCAAAAAACGGTAAACATTTCCAGCAGCCGCACATCGTTCTTCAATGCTGCATTTGGCATCACCAAATTCAGCTGAGAGCGGAACAGCTGAAGAGCACAACAGCTCAACTGCAGCAGCCCATGTCGATGGAGGAGGCCCGTCATTGGCGAGCAGTTCAGGCATTGACAGCAGCACCACCAGTTTTTCAGTGACAGCGGATGCCAAAGAAATTGACACAAAACATTTGCGGTTGGCACGACGCAAACTGATTGAATGCCGTCAGAAAGTGGCACGGCTGCTCCGATCAGCGGAGAAAGCAATGCTCGGGGAACGGCTCGGACGGGACGATTTGTTCGGCAGTTATTTGGGTAAAACAAAAAAGAAAAGATTTAAATTTTAGACTTAAATTTTTAGTGAAAATTTAATCCCAAATAATTATTTGAAGAAGTGATCAATAGCGCCCATATTTTTTTTGGGCATAAATCAAATTTTTTTATCGAACTTATTACTTTCTATAATTAATAAAACTACACCAAATTTTATAGGCATACTCCCCGGTACAGGACTAACTTAACCTGAAAATATTTCAACGCTAATTGGTTTTAAAAAAAATTTTTCAAAATTCTGAGTATTCCATTATTTTAAATTTTTTGCAAAATTACTTCCTAAATATTTGTTCAGAAAGTGCTCTGAAACATCCAAAATTTAGTTGTTCATGCCACTAATGTACTCTAATGCTTATATTCTGAAAAAGGGGGATGAATACGATCAAAATTTTAAAGAAATTTTTAAATAAGCCTATTTTTTAGGCATATATTTTAAAAAGTTTTATCGAACTTAATACTTTCTATAATTAATAAAACCAAACCAAATTTTATAGGCATACTCCCCGGTATAGGACTAACTTAACCTGAGAATATTTCAACGCTTATTGGCTTAAAAAATGTTTTCAAAATTCTGAGTTTTCCATTTTATTAGATAATAAAAAATTTGTCAAAAATAGTTTTTTTTTATCACGAAGGATTTTTTTATCAAATTAATTTATATTTATATTCACAGATGTTCATGATGACTTGCTGCATGTGCTTCCCAATAATGCAACACAAATGCAACTAATTGATGATAAAATCACGCAAATTGGTGCTTTGCGCAAGGAAATGGAATTATTGCATGACAAATTCATTATTTTATACGCTCGTGGCACTTTTCAAAAATGAAACATTCGAAAATTATATAAAAAATATTTTTTATTACATTAAAACTATTGAAAAAAAACCATTTATTAAACGGCATTTTTTAAATAAATTCATTTTCTTGTAAATATTAAATTTGGTTTAAATTAAAAAAGCTTTCTTTTATTTTTATTTAAAGTTTATTTTAGTAGAATAGCTCATCACAAAAAAAAAATCAATCATTTTTTGAGCCCCCTTTTGCCCATTAGCATTTTTTAGCCGCCCCCCCCCCCTTAAACTCAAAAAAACAGATTTAGATCGATTAAAATTTTCAAAAATAACTCTTTAAAATTATAAATTATCATTTATGTAATGTTGGCTACCGGCGACTTTAAATACAATAAATACTACCATTTTAAAAACAAAAAATATGTATATAAAAGTTAAAAAATGAAATAAAAAATGTATTATTTTTTTGCTACCAATCAATACAAATGGGCTTCTGTGGACATCCGATCTGAGCTGATCCGGTTCGGCTGCAAGTTAAGCCCCACTCACTCACTGTTCGATGTTTGCTTAACAAACACACATTTGAAGCATCGGCTGCAGTTGAAGAGATAAAGCCAGTAGAGACTTTTGTTGCTAATATATAAATCTTTGACAAAGATTTGTCATAATAAAAAAAAGTTCTTTTTTTAATGGTAAAAGAATTTTATTTCTTTTATTTTCGATTTTTCATTTTTATGAATTTAACTTTTATATAATGATATATTTATTTTGTAAAAATATTTTTAGCAATTTAAAAAGGCAACAATAATTATTTATTTTCATTCTTACTATTGAAAATTTTTATTTTATAAATAGAAATAATTATTATCTCCTTTATTAAATATATAATTTTTGACTTTTATTTTTAATTCTAAATATCAAAAAATACAAATAATTATTATCCGTTTATTAAATTTATAATTTTTTATCAAAAAATACAAAATTTTCACTTTTTGTTTTAATTTTAATTATCAAAAAATATTTGTTTAAAAAATACAAATTTTCATTTATATTTATTCACATTTATTTGGTCCAAATTATGGATATTCAACATCACATTTCAACCGCTACATCATCCATGGTGTCAAGCAGTAATTTGTCATCAATCATGGAAAGTCCGGACGTGTCACAGCACATAACATTCAAGGGGGCAAGCCCGCCGGACACGAGCCAACATTCGACACGGATGGCACAGTATGTGCCGCCGCGAAGAAATGCCGAAAACTTTCAAACAAAAATGAATGATGATCCGGCACCCGTTATGCCGGACAAATTACGCACAAAAGTAGGTTGAAAACTAATGAGATTAATTTATGTTTTTCGAAATTCAAATTATTTTGCATAAAAAATAAAATTATCCCCAAAATGAAGAAATTTGCTGTCAATAAAAAAAGTGATGAATTTATTGACATAAAATTTTATGAATAAGAGAAGATAATTAATCATTCAAAAAAACATTGAGGATCAAATGAGAAAAATTAACATATGAATTTGATACTAAAATGAACTTTTCCTAAAGAGATGAATTTAAAAATTAAATAAACAATTTTGATTATAAAAATTTTAGCTTACAATATTAATATTTTCATTGTTTTTTCAGCACAATTTGCCAAACCCAACTACTGCTGCTGGTGCTGCTTCTGCTGGAATTGTTCCGTTGAACAACAGTCAATGGATCAGCCACATTCTTGATCAGCAACAAGGCGACAACACTGATCATGAGCAGCAGCAGAGGGAAGCAACACAGCTGCTGGTGGGCCGTCGGTTGTCTTCAATGCGATCAATGTGGGAGGAGCGGATCAGTGAGGAGAGCGAACAAAAAGAAGTAAAAAAATTTTGTAAAATTTTTAAAAAATTTCATATATTTTTTTTGAGTACGAGGAACAGGTCAACGTAGCGCTGTTTGCTCGGCGCCAATTTTTGTTCCCGAAATGGCGCTCAGTAGATCCGCTTACAGCTTCACTTGTAAGCATTGGATGATTAAAATGGATCATTAACTAAAAAGAGCCAATGTGGTAAATAAAGTTATATATTCCACTTCAATTATAAATGATTGGCTAATTAGGAAATTGAAATAAATTGTATTAAAGAAAATAAAATAAAATGAAATTTTAATTTTTTTTTTTCTCATAAATTTATCATGGCCTGGATCAAGGCCTGGGACTGTGTGTTTTTTTTTGTTGAATTTGGTTTTTAAAAGCTAACATGAAAAAATCAATTGATTGCTTGGAACATTTAAAAGTGTCTAATTTTCAATGATAATAATATGTTTTTAATCCTTTTTGAAAACTTTAAATTAAAAGTTTGGTCGCAAATGCATCATTCAATTTTCAGGTGGCATCACATAAAACGCCAGAGATGATTCCAGTGGTGAACAACTTATCCAAAAAACTGATATTTGCCTAATTTAATTTACCTTTAATTTAGGACAGCCGAATTCCGCAATATCGGCATCAATCACTGATGGAGACCGAGCGGATGGCACCGTATGCCAAAGTTATAAAACTTTGAAAAAATAAAAATTATTTAATTTTTAAATTTGATAGCTGGAATTGCACAAGCCATACATTGAGCAGGAAGTGTCCAAACAGCTTCAAAAGGATGCAAAACGAATGTTTGTTCCGGCACGGCCTAAGAACCCGGAAGAAATGGCACAGGCACGCGCATGTGAAATTTTGTACCGGCAAAAGGCGCCTTGGTAAAATAAAAATGAACAGAAAATTAAATTGTGTTGAGATTTTTTTTTTTGCAAAAAATGAATAATTTTTTAATTTTAAATGGGGTTAAGCCCCGACCTTCGGGGAGAGAAAAGTCGGGGATCGGCGAGGCAATCCGCCGACTAAATTTGTTGGGGCTGGCTGAAGAAATTTAGAAATGTAGGGGAGCAACTCCTTCATCGGGGAGCAAAATTTTCGTAAATAGATGGGTCGTAAAAAAAAAACTAAAATTTTCTAAAGCAAAAAAAATAAATAAAATTTTTATAAAAAGTCAAAAAAAGGAAATAACGATTTTATCATGAAAAACTATTAGAAAGTCATTAAAAAAATAATTTTCTCCGATTTGGAGCGCAACAGACGACATTTGAAATTCTCAGCATCGGGTCGGGACCTAACCCTATTAAAAAATAATCTTTAAATTTATTTCAAAATTTATTTTAAATATGGCAATGAGAAAATTTACTATTTAATTGCAATTTATTGTTCAATAATTTCCTTAATTAGATCATCATTTGTTTGTTAATTTATTTTAGGTATAATTTGGATGAAATTCGGCAACAAATTAGCCACGAGTCAATCGCCAATGTTGGCACCACACGACAAATATTTGAGCATCAAAGTATTGAACTTAGGCCGGAGGAACGTGAAATACAGCCTCGTCGGGCACAACAACAAAAAATGCGGCACCATCAAAATGCCGTCGAGAATAACGGGAATGGCACTTTTTATACTGTCAGACGAAGTGCCCACGAATTTTGATATTAAAAAAAAAATTTTTATACTTTTGTGAATGATTTTTACGAGTAAAATATTAAAAAAAACGTTTTCAATTTTATACAAAGGTTAATTTTTATCATTAAATGATTTTATAAAAAAAAATTCTTTTTTTTTCTTCATTAGATTAAATCGTATAAACATAGGTATATAAATATATATTTTTTATTTTATTAGAGCCCGTACGGGATCGGTTCCAGCCGGCATTTTATCGGATCCCATCCTGGCTTTTTTTTGGAAACAAGGCTGGGACCGGAACACCGACCAAATCGGGATTTGAATCCTGGAAATTCTGTCCAGGCCTGATTCCAATTCTGAATCCCGATCCCGACTCTCAAAATTAGGGGCTCTAATTTTTACAGCTTAATGATATAATGCGCATAAATATGCAAATAAAGTCGTGAAATATGCATCAAATATGCACAAAAACTAAATATTACAAAAAAACTTGAAAATTAGGGATGTAAATTAATTTAAAAATTTTATTCCTCATAATTTTACCGGTTGTTTTTGCATTTTCAAATCAAAAATTTCTCAAGGTTTTCGGCACAAAAAATCTGAAAATATGCACAAAAAATGGCAAAATATGCATGAACTATGCAGAAAATATGCAAAAATATGCAAATAAAAGTCCCGACTTTTATACGCAAACACAAAAAAGAAATTGTTTTTTGTACTATTTAGAGCATGGAGAAGCCAGGAAAAAAATATGCATTTGCATATTTTTGGCAGCCCTGATAATAATACATAAATTAATTAATTAATCATTAATTAATTATTTATAATAATTTGTACAAATTACAATTTGAGCCGAACAAAAACTTTCTTTCTCTTCTTTTACCAATTTTTCTCAGCAATTCTTTTCTTCCGCCTTCACTCCTCCTCCCATCAACTGATCAGCAGCCGTGATTTCTTTGTTATACTATTTCTTTCTTTTTCTTGTGATTTTCCTTTTTATCCTTTCTCCCATTTATGTGCATACTTTTTTTGTTCCCCTTTTTCTCTGACGATTTATGTTTTTTTCTCTGTAAACCCTTTTCCCCACTATTTTCTTTACATATTTCTTTCTCTCTTTTTATTTATTCGTGCTGTGTTCATTCCTTCCTTTCAAATTCTTCTTCCTCTTTCCCTTTTTTAATTGTCCCTTTCCTCTCTCCGTCTCTCTCTCACTCTCTTTGTCTCTCCGTCTCTCTTTCTCTCTCACTCTTAAGTTTCTATTATGTCTCTCCATTTTCTCTCTCTTCTTTATTCCTTTTCTCCAATATGTCTCTGGTTTCTCTGTTGTTATACTGTCCTGCATCATCCCTTCTTTTCTCCATTCTACCCTTTCCCTCTCCTCTCTTCCCTTTGTGTTTCTTCTACATACACTCACTCTCTTTTCTCTCCGCTATTTGAAGCCTTTCGTCCCCTCCTCCTTTTTCCCTCTCTCCTATTCCCCTTTTTTCTTTCCCCTCCCCTCCCCCTCTCTCTCTTTCTTTTGTTTCCATTCTCTTTCTCTTCCATTTCCTCCCTCCGCCCCCCTCCCACTTCCCCTCCTCCCCTCCTCCCCTCTCTACTGATTTTCTTTAACTACTAATGCTTTTACTCGAAAACTTTTAGAACAATGTGCATTTTAAGCATCAATTTATTTAAATTTTAACATATTTATATGTTAAAAATTGATTAAAAAATCATAGGGAAAACAGATTTTTGTTTTTTACACTTTTTCTGAATTGCACCAATTTTCACTTTTTGTGAACCGCCAAATTTGCACTTTTTGTGAAGTGTCTGTCCAACCACGATTTCGAATAAATGACAAAGTGGTGGAGAGGGCTCCCGGAAAATGCGTCAGTGGAAATTTTAATGTCCCTGGCAACAACCTCGAACAAAAAGTCGAAAGTCAAAATTTATTCATTCTTTTTTATTGGTTCAAAAACTGCGTAACTATGATTTTCCTTCACTGCTAACACTCACTCTTTTTCTCTCAGCCAAGCCTTCTTTCTCCTCTCTCCTTTTTCCCTTTTTTCTTTTTCCCTTTATCTTTCTTCCATCTCTCCCTCTATTACTCTCTCTCTCTCACACACACTTTATTTTCCCCATTCTCATTCATTGGGCGGTTGCTCTTTCTTCTGCTGCTGTTCTTCCTTCCTCACTTATCCTCCTCCTCTGCTCCTTCTCCTCCTCCTCTTCTTGCTCCACATTTCCCATTTCCTCCTCCCGCTCCCATACAATCGATTCCTCCTTTCTCATTTCTTCGCTTTTTCCTACCCATTCAAACCAAACATTTATTTTATCTTTCTTTTCATACATATAATAATGCTATATAAAAAATACAAATTTTTTTTTAATTATTTAATATACTTTTTTAATTTAAATGCCCAAGCATTAGCACATCAGATTATCAATTTGTAAATTTACATAATTATTTATTTAAATGAAATTTCTAACTACATATAATTGTCTACATTCTTTTTTCACAAAGGCGTTTTACTTTTTTAATTTAATAAAAAATTATATGTATCATGTAAATTACCATTTTTTAATTGAATAATTTTAAATAATTTATTTTCGATATAAATTTTGAAAAAATGATTTCTGCTAATGGTGGCAGCGCCGCCAAAGTATTAAAATGTCTGATGTGTGGCCAGTCGGAGTCACGCAGCACGTTTATGGCACATATTGCAGAACATTTGTAAGAGCATAATAATTAATAATGACTAATTACTGTACCCGAAAATACAGTAACCCATTTTTTAATTGAAATTTGTAGGAATTATCGACCTCACCAATGTGCCGAATGCGATTTCCGATCAGTGACTGCTGAACAAATGGCTGACCATGAAGCAACTACTGAACATGTTGGACAGTTATACGTACGTTTAATTGGTTCAACCATTAATACTAATATGCTAATTGATTTTCCAATTAATTATGCATCATTTGTATTAATTAGGCATCGCGCAATCCCTACTTGGACCGGCTGTGCCGTTTTGTGTACAACGACTGCGATTTTGGGGACAAAAATGGGGGTCTCGAGAAAGTTTTGATGCGCAAATTGGTCAGCACAGCGGACGAGGAGCAGCAGATCATCCGCCAAGCGGTTGGCACAATGATGAAAGCCGAAGAATGGTGGGATCCATTTTTGTAAATTTATATCTTTATAATGTCTTGGTTACGGTACCTTTGCCTTTAGGTTACTGTATGAAACAAATTTTAATTTTTTTTTGACTGCCAATTAAATTACAATTAAATTTAGCCTAGGCCTAGCAAACTAAGATTAGGCCTAAGCCTATGCACGAGTTGCCTTTTGTACGCGTTGTCATGACACTGAATTGGGTGCTCAATTCTTATACATTTTTGTGCCGGATTTAGTGCCAAAGTGAACAGTGCCATTGAGTCCGCAACTGTTGGCGGTGATCAACGCGTTGGACAAACTGTACAACAATGGCTTCAACAACAGCAGCACCACCACCATTTTGATGCTGCCGACCACCAGCAACAACAGCAACAACAATTCTATGTACAGTCAACATCATCTACCGTAACCGGCAACAACCGTAACAGCAACAACAACAGCAGCAACCAATCCCAGCAGCAGCAACGTGTGTCCAGTGACGAGTTGAAGCTGGAACAACTGTTGATGGACACTGTTGGGGTTGGAGGCGGAGCAGTTCTCGGTGCGGTGGCCAATGTTTCAGCGGCTGGCGGTGGTGCCGGTGTTGTGGCACAACAATTCCACCAGGCATGGCATGGAGAAGAGATATTTTCCTTTTCTTCTGAACTTGGCATAGAATTGTGCCATCTAAACCTGTTTTTGTTTCTTGCAAAAAAAACATTTCTAAGTTTTTAATTTAAACTTGTTTTTAATGTGCAATTTCAAAATTCTCACCTAATCCGAAGCTGGGCTAATAGAAAATTTCATAAAAAATATTTTAACGATTTATTTAAACATAGAAAGTTTCAGAAGAATCTGCGTTAATTTGCCATTTAAAAAATCAAATAAATAAATATTTTTGAATTTTGTCATTAATTTTGCTTTAAGAAATTTTTTTCTAAACCTCCCCTTTTATGTATATGCAAAAAGTACCGGAAAAATTTTTTTATAAATTATTGTGCAATTTGAGAAATCAAATTCCTTAATTGCCCCAATTTTATCTTAAAATAGATTTTGAATTTTCATCATTTGACGCGGATTTAGGCGAACTTTTTGGGCGATGACATTGGCGCTGCGGATGAACAACAGCAGGACAAATCGCCATCAGCAAATGCGTGCAGTTCAATGCTTCAACAATTTATCACACAACATCAACAACCACAACAGCAGGCGGTGAGTGATCGGAACTGTGCCGTGGCATTGGCATTTGTTGATATCAATTGATCATTAGTGATCAGGATTTAACAGGTGGCAGTCTGGTGACAGTATTTTCTTGAAATAAATTTGCTGGATAGACTACAAGCCAGCAGTCTAATCAAAATTTTAACAATTTTTAAATTTTTTTTATGAATGATTGCTTTCAGTAATTTTATAAAAATTTATTTTTAGAATTATTTAAATTTTTTGTTGTGCATAAAAATTTTTTCATAATATTTTAATTTTTAATGAAGGCTCCAGTAATTTTTTAAAATTTATATTTAAAATTTATTTTAATTTTTGTTTTAGGCGTGGAAAAGATTTTCATAACTTTTATTTAATTAATTAAATTATCAATTTGTTTAAATATTTTATCATTTACATAATATTTTTATAAAAGTTTTTAAATATTTAGAAAAAAAATTTCCACGAAAGACATTTCTTTTAAACAAATTTTTTAAAATTTAATTAATAATTTTCAACTGAAAATTTGTTTAAAGTTGATGACACAACACTTTGACGGGGTTGTCGAGCAGTACATCCATGGCCAGCAGCAGCCACCGCCGCCGACGGCGCCGCTTCAATTGGCCAACGGTGAAGCACATGGAGAACAACAGCCAAAGACAGTGAAGGGGCACAAGCCGTGCAAGCAGGTGTTCGAGAATGTGCAGGTGGGGAAAATGGAAAAAAAAAGTTAATTAAAAAATAAAAAGTGAAATATTATTTAATTTTAATTTTAACATTTGAAAAAAATGAAAATATTTTTTCATTTCAATAATTGAAAAGAATATTAATTAAAATGGTAAAATTTAAAAGAATTTTTAAATCAAAAAAAGTATATATTAAAGCATAAAACATTTTGATAACTATTAAGAAAAAATAATAATAAGCATAATACCTAAAATGAAATTAAAATAGAAAAAAAAATTTGCTAAAATAATTAATTAAAATCAAAATATATTATAGTAAACTAAACTTTTTCAATAAAACAAATTAAACATTTTACAGTGTTTGAAGTGTCGTCAATGGGTGAAAGGACGTGGCATATGCCTTTTGTATCACATGAATACAAGGTGAGAGAATCACATCCTTTTTTGGAGAATTTGGCATTTTGTATTTATAGAATTATAAAAATTTATCAGATTTTTGAATAAAAATTTTATTATTTTTTAAATTTCCTCATCGAGGATGAGACTTGTTCCGGCATTTTTCACGTTTGGATTGGATTTTTATACTCTAAGCTATGAAAAATGCCATTTTTCAGCCATTTTTTTCTCTAGAAATTTGACATTTTCTTCCCGCCAAATTTGGCATTCCTTTTTTTAAGATTTTTTTATAGTGGGAATTTGGCATTTTCTCAATTTAGGCCTTCCATTTTTAGATATTATTTTTTGTGGGAATTTGGCACTTTCTTTTCTACCAAATTTGGCATTCCATTTTTCAACCAAATTTGGCATTCCGTTTTTAGACATTTGAAGCTGCCGTTGTACCGTTGTTTGGCGTGCCCGCGCGACTTTTTCTACGTGACCGACACGACCGCAAAAAACCACATCCGCAGCTTCCATGGCAACGATTTGTCCCTGCTGGAGAACAACTATCACACCTATTCTGGCCTTTTGCATGGCAGTCGCCGGGAATTCTTTGGCACCGCGTTGCGTGGTGGCAGCGAGGCGCGCACGCAACGCACGACGCGCAAGGAACGCGCCGCGGCTGCGGCACGCGGTGCGCTGGCTGCGGCCGCGACGCTGAAGGGACGCGGCGCCAGCGGGTTGCCAAAACAGGCGCGGAACACTAATAATTTTATCCTTATTTAAATGGACAACAAATTTATGTAGAAACGGAATGCCACCAAAATAAAAATTTTCTTTAAATAACAAAATGCCAAAACAGGAGGATTTTGATTGAATTGTGCCAAAATTTGAATTTTATTTTGAGACAAATTTCCTAAAAAAATTCAAATTTTTCTTTAAAAAAATAAAATGCCATCTTTTTGATTTGGAATGCCAAATACAGCAAAATATTTCTTCTTCTTTTTTTTAGATTTCACTCCGCGAACGGCCTCAGTCCGGCAGTGGACCGGGTGGAAGCAGTTCGCATGTTCAGTGTTTACAGTGCGGTGAATTTGTGGCTTCCATTTACTCCAGTCAGCTGACCCACATGAACACAAAGTGGGATATTTTTGCAAAAAAAAAATAGAATAATTTTTAGAAGAAAAGTTGTATACATGAATGAACTTTCTTTTTACATATTTATTTTAATATTTAAAATGCAAAAACACCTAATAATGTTCACACATCATTACCCCCCCCCTCATGTAGGCATTTGCATATGGCCGTTTACACATGCCGCCTCTGTGGCCGTGCCTTTGAATCGTTGAGCAGTTCAGCGGCCATAATGCACGTCAAATCGGCCCACGGGCGAGGCCGTAATGACGCGGAGGCGGAAATTGTTGATCAGCGTGACGTGTGCTTGAAGGAGCTCAATGAACGCTATCGGACCTTTTTTAGCTGATTTTGGTTTTGAAAATTTGTTTGAAATCATTTACATTTGGGAGTAATTTAAATAAAAATTTAAATGGAGCATTTTTATTCATGTAATAATAGTTAAATTTTTGTTTAATTAATTATTTTTAAATGTCATCGGAAAGGATTTAATTATCAATAAATTTTAAAAGTTAAACAATTATTAAACATTAATTGATTAATTACACTGTTTAATTAGTTGATTAATTAGTTTTTTTTAAATTAAAATTTCGGCCATACAAAGGACATATGCAAAGAAAATCTTTATTTTCCAATGATAAAAAGATTACGAAATAATTGTATTCGATTTGAATTATTAAATAATACATACAATTTAAATAACTAAATAATTAGATTAATTACGTACAATTTGAATTACTAAACAATTAGATATAATCGCATACAATTTGAATGTCTGTCTAAATGATTAAATAACAATTTGAATTACTAAAACAATTAGAGATAATTGCTTACAATTAGAATATCTAAATGATTATCAAAATCACAATCAAACAGATGATGGAAATGGAAACGGAATTAACGGCACCAGCGCACGTGTTGTAATCGGCACAGTCATAAAGCTCAAAAGGGTTCACTGGCTTTTCTGTGTTTGGCATAAAAAAATATTGTTTCCTATCATCAAATTGCTCTGCATCCCATAAAAGTGATCAATCTGATCAGCTTTACCCATTACAAATGTCGGGTCCCCACGATACAAATCCCCAAATTTCATTTGGCCCCCAAATGCCGAGTTTCCAAATCTCGTTTTGCCCCCCAAATGCCGAGTTTCCAAATCTCGTTTTGTCCACAAATGCCGAGTTCCTAAATGTTGGAGTCCCTATGTCGGATCGGAGTCCCCAAGTATCCGGGGTTTCCAATTGTCGGGTCCCAAGTTATAAATCCCTAAATGTCGTTTTGCCCCCAAATGCCCAAGTCCCAAATGTCGAAGTCTCCAAGTTTCGGGATGTCCAATTGTCGGGTCCCAAGTCACAAATCCCTAAATGTCGGGTAGCCCCATCTGCCGACAAAAACTGTATCCCACCAAAACTAATTGATGTATTATCTGACTAATTAATGTACCCAATTGAAAGGGGGATTTGATCAATTGTAGGGATATCAGACCACACACACACACACCTTGCGTTCGATTCTTGAAATATTTTTCATAAAAATTCGCATTTGAATTTTCTTCGCCTTCATTTCCAAACTGGCACTCACAGTACACAGCGGGCAATTGTGTTGCATTTTTCAGTTGAACTTCTATATCATTACAAATGTTGACCTTGTCAATTGCATGCATACAGTCCAATTGGATTAACTTTTCTTTACCTTAAAATTTTGGAAAAAAATCATGTAGTTGATGAAAAATTATAGACAAAAAATCAATGATTTCCAAAATCTGAGCTAAGATCCGTGATCAGCGCATTTTTTAAGCCTAGAAAAAATACGTGCCAAATTTTTAAGAATTTTTTTTTTCGTCGGGATGACACGGGATTTCGGATTCTGTTTTCCGACATTTTTGAGGTCGGAATTCCGGTTTCCGAAATTTTTGTATGAAAGGTCGGAAATTTTTTTTTTTGATTTTTTTAAAATAATTAACAATTTGTGTACAATTTCTGTTAATAAATTGCACTGAAATTTTAAAATTTATTATATTTTTTCAAAAATTTTCGATTTCCGACGTTTTTGGGGTCGAAATTCAGAATTCTGAGTTCCGAAAAATTTTTGGGCCTCGGAATGCCATCCCTAATCCGTACCATCCGGTGAGCTGCATCCTATGCCATAACACATGGTCATGTCTGGAGCACCGCAATAATTTCCAAGATTCACACTAGGATGACGGATGTTGTCAGGGTCCAACGTCTGTTTGAACTTCATCGAATTTGTTTCCAAAAACTCTCCGCAACTGAAAGCGCCACTGAAAAATTTTACAAAAAATTGAAAATCTTTTTTTTTCTTACGGTAAAAGTTTGGAATTTTAATTTATTTTAATGTTTGATTTTTTGTTTCACACTTAGTCTTACATTGAAAGGACAAAGTTGGCGAGGAAAAGAAGGACGTTGAAGAAATTCATTGTTTTAAATTTAATGAAATTTTTTTTAATAGTGAATATCGCCTGGCCAAAAAGTTGAGAAGTTATTTTTGTGGTATAGGCAAAAGCCAAATGAATGCACAGAATAGAAGCAGCACTTTGCTGATCAGAGGTGATTCAGAGAAATTTTGTCCATTTTCATTAATAATTTATTCTCCCATTAACAATCTGTCCATCAATTGCCCTATAAATTAATTCACTTTTTAATGCTAAAAGTGATGATTAATTGTTCATTTATTTATCCAAAGTATTTTTCCTGGCAAAAATATAATTCGGAAATAGGAAAAAAAATCATTAACAATTCAAGCAGCAATTTGTGTGTTAAAAAGAGAATGAAAATGATGGTTATGCTAAAAAAAGAATAAATAAATGTTTTATTGATAAAAAATTATTTTGTTTCAAAAATAATTTTTCGTATATTTTTTTACTGAAAGATCGGCTTGAATCCGATTCATTTAAAAATAAATAAATAAATAAAATCGTCTCTTTTAATTGTTAAATTTAAAAAAAAAATTCTTTTTTTTTCAAATACAAGATCCTGTTTTTGTCATTCAATTTCCGTGTGCAAAAAGATTATTCCTCTATGTTGTGAATCTGTGTATGGCGGAAATAACTCGCGAGCAGAAAGTATAATCCGGTCCATACGGTATAAGGAACGGTACAGTAACAAGCCACTTCATCAATATTGTAGAAAGCTAAGGCTGTAGCTACAGCTGTGCAGCTGATGTAGGTGTAGACCAAAATCTAAAAGTTTTTTCGTACTGATGAAAAAAATAAATTACCGTATTTTTTCTAATTATATGCCCGGGTATATTATTTTTAAACCTCCTCAGAAAGGGGGAGATGATTGCAGACGAGTAGATTAAGACGGAGTGATTATCTTTTCAACCTCCGTAGAAAGGGGGAGATAATTGGAGACGAGGAGATTAATGGAGACGGGCATATAATTAGAGAAAATACGGTACCTAACTATGCTGTAAAGGAATTCGACCTCAAACGTTCCAATCTTTTTCGAGTTGAACGTGGTCGCGAGACAGGTGAACATGTTCAGTCCGAAATAGCCAAGAGCCCAGGCAGTGTCTGTATTTGCGAAGCCTAAAGCAGCACGGGAGAATGGTGTTATGATGTCAATTCTTGGTTTAAGAACTCAGGATTTGATCATTGGCACGGCGCTAGGTCAAAATGCCTCCAATGACAAAATGCCCTATCAGCCAAAAAAAGGCTTAAATTCTCAAGTTCAATCAAGCCAGGTTTCGAGGGTGTTATGACGCGTGCGACTTTTGCGCCACGCAACAAAAACGGACAGTTGCGACCGTTCAGCAAAATCGACACTTGCGCCGCATATTTGCGCCCGGCGCAAATGTCTATATCTTAACTGGGCGACGCAAGTGTCTGCGGCGCAAGTTTCTACGGTGATGCGACATTTGCGGCGCTGACATTTGCGGCGCTGACACTTGCGGCGCAGACATTTGCGGCGCCCAGTCAAAGCGACACTTGCGGCGCAGACACTTGCGGCGAGGACACTTGCGGCGCCGACATTTGCGGCGCGACACTTGCGGCGCCGACAGATGCGGCGCCCAGTCAAAAGGACATTTGCGGCGCCGACACTTGCGGCGCCGACAGATTCGGCGCCCAGTCAAAAGGACATTTGCGGCGCCGACACTTGCGGCGCCGACAGATGCGGCGCCCAGTCAAAAGGACATTTGCGGCGCCGACACTTGCGGCGCCGACAGATGCGGCGCCCAGTCAAAAGGACATTTGCGGCGCCGACACTTGCGGCGCCCAATCAAAAATGACATTTGCGGCGCAGAATTAAATGACCCCAAAAATATTTCAACAATTTATTTAAGTTAACAGAATTGTTATTTTAATTTTATTTTTTAATAATGACTAATTTAACAATTGCATCCTACCCACAAAGATAAAGGTTGAGTCGTTTGCCGTTGTAACATATTCAGAAAACGTTTCACTTCGCCCCACCCAGCATTTTCAGAGTATAAATTGGATACTGTAATAAAAATATTTTTATAAGGTTCATTATCGCCTTAAAAAGAGGAAGAGCACCAACAAAACTGCCTGAGGCCTTATGGGATTGACTCAACTCGTGGGATTACTGAAGGGCCTCGCTTAAAAAATATCTGCGAAATGATGAAGCGATCCGTAGATTAGTTATCGATTTTGACAATAAGTAAAACAAAAAGATTATGATATAATTAATAGAGCCCGGTAAAAAAATTGTCGGGAGCGGGTTCGGGAGTTCAAAATTTTCCGGGACGGGAGTCCCGAACGGTAATCCCGTAAAATCCCGCTGGAGTCCCGGTCCCGCCGGGCTCTAATAATTAATCACATTTATAAATTGCAGTACCGCCTAGGGATGAAAAGCTTTGAAGAATAGGACTAAAAGAGTGATTAAACAAATGTTTTTAAATCAAAAAAATTGTTCAAATAATTTTTGGAGTCATTTAATTCTGCGCCGCAAATGTCATTGTGACTGGGCGCCGCAAGTGTCGGCGCCGCAAAAGTTCTTTTGACTGGGCGCCGCATCTGTCGGCTCCGCAAGTGTCGTCGCCGCAAGTGTCACGCCGCAAATGTCGGGGCCGCAAGTGTCGCTTTGACTGGGCGCCGCAAATGTCTGCGCCGCATGTGTCAGCGCCGCAAATGTCGGCCAATCGTTTCTACGGCGCAAAAGTCGGCACATCTTATGATGTTAGACAAAAACTATCAAAAAGGGCGTTAATTGCTTTAACCTCCTCCGTTTTTATAGACAAGATGGGCGGCATAACCGAATGGAACAGCAAGAATTAGATCAATGGCTGTGAAGATGCGCGGGTCCATCCACTTAAGAGATGAACTTCCCCAATAATTAGGGATTTTTGTACATATTTAATAAAAATTTGTATATTTTTTTATACTAAATATCTATTTCGTGGTTTTTCTTATCTAAAATTTAGATCTCTATTGATCACAGTTAAGACATT
>CP049707.1:21304702-21329855 GCA_004148225.2 Heterodera glycines
TTTTTTTTTGTTATTCAAAATTTATTATTTAGAAAATCATTTTACTTTTTTGAATAATTAATTTTTTTGCCCCCGATGTTCACTGGGAAAGTCAAAGCCATTTTTTCGGATGGACAAATGCAATGGATGTGCCACATGAATCACGCGTATTGCTAAAAAGCAATGGGAAAACAAAAAATCCGATGCTAATATGCTTTGCTTAAACGATGACGGATCTTTTTTATCTGTGCGTTGAACAGAAAATGGATATGATGATGACTTTTGCTTGCCAATTTGCTTAATCATCAGCTTTTGATTAGTGTGAAATCTGCACAATTCGTTGATTACTTTGTGTGCATAAATAGTTGATTATGCCACACAAAAATTCAGTTTAAAATAGTGCGGACTTTTGTAATCTAAATTAATTGGCATAATTCTGATTTAAGCAATCCAACTCAAAATCAATTCATCCCATAAGATTTTCCCTCAATTAATATTTTGACGGAAATAAGCAATGAAAAATGATCTTTTTTTCTTTTTGCTTACCATTCCTGTTTTGACCTGGAGCTGTTATGGTAATTTAGTGGCAATTATTAATTATGAACATGAATATTTAAAATAAATTTAAAGCGTTTTAATTACTTAAATTAAACAAATTCAACAAGGTTTGATCTGCAAGAGCGGCTACTCATTCATTCGTAATGACTATGGATTCAGGGACCAAATTGGAAATAGAACGTGTCCAGATACGGTCGATTACTGTGCAGCTATAATCTGTACCAAAGGTCGAATTATTTATTTTACAATTAAAACTTAACTTTGCCTAACATTTTTGGATTGGTTTTATATTATTGTAACAAATAGTACAATTTATGCTCGGGAGTTCATTATGAGTGCTGCAAAAAAATTCGGAAATTTTGGGAGTGCTTTATGAAATTTTCAAGCCTAAAACAAACAAAATGAAAAAAAAATTCAAAATCCTTGCGATGGCTTCTTTCGCTAATGAATATTTTTCTAATGACTTCTCTCGTGAATTAATCACTCATTGGCTGGAAAAAACTATCGTTAATTTTATCAAAAGTCTTACCGAATTTTGGTATAATTATTTCAGCCGGTCTTAACGGTTTGTCGGCAATTTTTTGGGCTTGTGCCTCAATGGATATGAAAGAAAGCAAAGAAAAATGGTTCGAAGATTATTATGAGAAAAATTTGAGTGTGCCAAATGTGCATTGCCATGCCGAATTTGGGGAAAAGGACAAAGACTTTGGCAATACGCACTTCAAACGTCCGCGCGTGCCCGATGGGCTGTTGTGCTTCGCGGGGGAGGAGTTCATTAAATTGGATTTTTGTGAGGACGATGACCATTTTTGTTACTTGGCCAAATGCACCAAAGGTTGGTGTTATTAAATAGATTATAAGAAAAAGTTTTTAAATCGAATTAATAAATTTTTTTTGGAATTTTAGTGAATAAAAATATGGATTATTTGCAAAATGATAAAAAAAAATTGAATATTGAAATCAATTTATTATAATAAATATGTAAAATATAAAAATATTTTTAAATAACTTCCTAAATATATTTTTGAATTCAGTCCAAACCCATAAATAAAATAAAAAATCTTTTTAAATAACTTCTTTAAAATACATTTTTAATTTAGTAACTAAACCATTAAATTCTCCTTTTTAATTTAAAAACTAATTTAAATGGATCATATATATAAATTTTAAAACGACAGTATTATTCCCGCCGTACCCTGCACTAAAAAATTCAAAAAATTTTCTAAAAAAATTTAAGACACGAAGCAGTGGAAAACGAAGTTGGGCTGCTCGCCATATGACAGTTGTGGCTTTATCGCTGACGCAGAAGAGAAAAATGCAACGGGTAGTACGGTCAATTGTAACTGTAAATTTGGTGGAAAGGATGTGACCAAATCCAATGGCGAGTTCAAGCTTGAAGACGTTGATTTCCCAATGCCAATGTTGACCACCAAGCGCAAGCGAAAAACGAAAAGCACCAGCACCACGACGACGACAGTGAGTAGTACCATGACGGAAAATCCGTCGATGACTCAAGACCCAACAATGACCATGGAGACGACGAATGAAGCGGAAATGAATTCAACTGACGGTAAAATGGTGCTATGACGTTTACTCAAAAACCATCAGAATACTAAATTATTTTTTTGAAATTTTGCAGAATAATAGAAAACACTTAGGGCTATCGGAAAGGTATCAAGATTTTAAACTTTGATTAATTTTGGGCGAAGTTATGAATAAATTTATGTCAAAATTTTTAAATTTGATGGTTTTTGAGTAACGACCCAGCACCCGGTAAAATATTCGTTCGTATTCATTGATAATTGAAAGAGAATTTTGGTTGAATTTCCAAGAAAATAATGCCATCGGACACTGTGCCAATTTTGGAGGACTGATGCTAGTGATCGGTAAACATAATTTTGAATTTGTTTTTGATTTAAATTTAATTGTTAGCCGCTTTTGCTGTGGCCAATTCGCTGATTGTTGACCATCTGCTGCAGTTCAATGCTTATTGAACAAATTATGATGAATGGTGAAGAAAAGTGTCCCATGCAAGCAAATGTCTCGAAAGTAAACCCATGATGGCATTTAAAACCAATTTATTGCAAAAATATTTTATTAATTCTATTTTTTGGGGAATTTTGAATAAAATATCATATATTAAAATGTTCATAAACAAAAAAACAAATAATTTTCTACAGGTGTCAAACAATTATTATCTGGTTTAAGTAAAGACGATGATCTTTTTAAGGATTTCCCAATAAAATTTAAAAAATTTCTCGATTATTTAAAGATTTTTGCAACAAACAAACTAAAAAAATTCTTTAATTGGAAGACATCGCTTTTCGAGAAATTATGTAAAAATTAAATTCATAATTAAGGGAAGCTGCTTCAAAGATTATTATCTCCTTGTCTTATTATTGTCCTTGCAAAATTTGGAGATTTTGTTAGTTTTAAGAATAAAAATGGGGGAAAAAATCCAAAATAACACTTAGAGTTCAGAGTTAAATAATTGATGAAAATTGTGACTTATTTTATATTTTTTGTGTTAAAAATTCGGTAAGATTGACAGTTTTGCAATATCTATCTACATATTAACAAATCAGGAGAAAATTTATGAAATTTTCCACAGCGGCGGTAATCGGCGGCATCTCTTGACAGTAAATTACCTCGATTAATTAAAATTCAGCAAAAAAGCAAAACAACTTGGATCATTTTTCGGAGCAAATCTTGATCAAAAATTAAGTTAACAAACCGAATACTGAGACCTTTTTTATTTTTATTTTTGATCACTATTAATTATTATTTTTTCCGATTAATTATGTAAATGTTTTTGTCAGTGATCTGCTGATAGCTGCTGATAACATCATCAAAAACTATCTCATTTAGCCATTTTTCTATAGAAATCATTTGTTTGGACCAAAAGCGATGGACAAACAAAATTAATCATCTCTGTTTTGATTAAAAAAAGAAAATTACAAGCAAAAAAAGTGTGATTTGTGGATGCTAAAGCAATAATTTACATAATAAAAGTCAATTATGCATCAACCAATATCAGATGGGATTGTGTGGTTAGTCCATTTGGAATTGTTGTTAACTATTTTGTTGTGATTAATGAATAAAATTTAAATTTGTCAATATTTTTTAATAGAATTTTATTTTTACCATTTTATTGTATATAAAAATTCAAATGCCCAAGCTGAATGTTTCTGTCATCCTGATAAATCTTGTCATCTTTATAGCCGGTGGGAAAAAAAAATAATTTCCTTTAATCATTTTGAGAAATCAAATTCGATAATAATTTTCAAAAAATAGCCTTTTTCATTTTTAAAAATTAATAAAAATTAGTTTAAAAATTAAATTTTCCTTAATTTCATAAATAAATAAAAATATTCCTCTAACAACATTAAAGTTAAGTTGGAAGTGGCCAAAATGTGCAAAATTCGACTGGAAATTTGGAAAAAAGTGTCCTGTGGTACGATTGGTTCACAGGTTTAACGCCCGAGAAGCCGTCGTCAATTATTTTCAATTCGGACGGGGAAATGCATGTGGCATTCAATTAGTTCAACGCAAAAATATTTGCCATTTAGCGCAATCATTGGACGACTGATCAACGGGGCGGCACCCAACCCAATCATATTGTATTTCAACACATCCAAATCGGTGGACCATCGCCATCTGATCATTGGCATGTGCGTTGAGCCGAAAAGTGCCAACGGCAAAATGACCATTTGCTATGATGGCTTAATGGACCCGTCAAATTATGACCTGAACTCACAGTTCCACATTGAAAATTTGGAGGACAACGAAATTGCCAAGCGATGCCAAGCGTCGAAGAAAAAATGGAAAGCATTTGGGAACAAAGTGCTGCACGGGTTTGAACTGGAATATGACAAGGAGCGCTTCAAGTTGAGAATGTCCACTTCGTACAACCAGAAAAGGTCCAATTTGCGCTATGGTGGTTGCTTCCCGACAAAAGTTGATCAAAAATGTCGTAGGCTGCTGTAGAGAGGATAAATGATCAATGATCTCATTTGTCAGGGTCAATTATCGAGCTTCGTAAAACCCCGAAAAGGGTCATCGGCTCAGGGTCGATTCTCGATCCTTGGAAAACTCTCCGATTTTCGAGCCCGAAAAACCCTGACGAATTTGTTCACGTTTTTTTGTCCCCAATCCCAAACAATTCTGTCCACGAATGTCGGGGCAACCCTTGGCGGATTAAATAAATGAATCAGCCGACTAATACCCACGGTCAATCAAACAATAGTCACATTTAAAATGTTGGGCCAATAACAAAAAAAGAGCAGACAAATCCGCTTACAGCGGATTCGAATTCTTTGCCTAGAGACTGAAGCCAAAGCGCCAAACTTTTTGATTTTAGTGCCGAACTTCGTCTGACCCATTCCAACTTATCCACCCAATACGCTTATTGCACCAAGGACCTCATCCTTGGCGAATTTGGCTACCTCGATGGCTATTTGGACGGAGAGCGAAAGGCCGGAAACGAAACATTCAGACACCGGGCTTGGTATGGCCCACTTTTGGTGATGGAGGATGGCATCAGCGCACTGCCCTATGACCTTATGGCCGGAATGCCGGCACGGGGAGGAATGCTTGGCATCATTAGTGATGGTGTTGAAATTATGGTGGTGTTGGTGAGAAGATTTTTGCTTTAACGAAATTTTATGAACCCAACCCACTTTTATGAGCCAAATGAATCCAATAAAAATTTTATGAATCTTTTTCAATATTTTGGCAATTGTCAAAGAGATGTGATTAATTAATCTTAATCTTGCTTTTCTCGTTTTAACCTTCAAGTCAGCTTCTTTCTTGCAATAGCCAAAAATTACGGTTTGTTTAAACATTAAAAAAATAAAGTACAAAAGCCAAGAAGGGTTAGTTAATTGGAAAAATTTCGACTTGGAATTATAATTTCTGATTGTACTCATAAAGTGCATTAAAATCCTTTTTAATTATTTAAAAAAAAATTTTAACTAATTCAAATTAATTGTTGTTATTTTATAGAAAGGTGAAGGCCTTGCCAAATGTATGGGAAAGAAATGTGAGAAAAGCAAGACAAATTAAAGAACAGAAGCAATAATGTTAAACGATTCATTTAAACCAATTTATGTAAATAAATTACGTTGCACTGTATAATAATGAAATAAATTCTTATCTTAACCCCCCCCCCCTCCACTAATTAATAAAACATTGTTATTTGTAATTTAATAATAATTAATAAAATCATTTAAATTTAAATTGGGAAGCATTAGAAAACTTTAACGAAAAATATTTTTAAAAATCTGCAAAAATTAATAATATGGAATACCTATGGGTCTTACAAATATTGCTATGTTTTCTTTGTTTCAATGATCTGTAAAGAATAAACCATATTTAAAAAATATTGCTCTATTGCAGTATACACCACTCAAAATAACATGACAACATTAATGTTTAATATTTTTCTAGAAGCAAAATCGTAAGTTTTTTATGATCTGTAAACCGCATAGAGCCAAAAAATGATTTTTTTTAAAATAAATTTTCAAAGATGGGCAAGAATGAAAAAATGATGGCATGGAATTTTAATTTTATTGGAATATCTCCGCCCTTAAATTTTTACGCTTCCTAAAATTTTGTACAAGCACTCAACCCAAATGATTGAAAAGATTTTGATGCTTTTCCTATTTTTGAAAAAAATAAAAATAGCTTTTTTATTTTAAATTGGAATAAGTCATTTTTTAAAAGATGCTGTTATTATGAAAAAAAAATCAAAACTTGAGGGGTGAAAAAAAGTCTTCTCGGGTCTCGTTTTTCTTAATGACCTAGACTTAAGAACCCGAGAATTTTCACAAGACCGAGACTCTCGACCAGCAATAAGAATGTATATGAAACGAAATAATTACTGCTGAATTTCGTATTTGCCTGAACCACTCTGTCCTATCACTCTGCGTTAAAATAAATTCCATAATATTTTTATGAAAATTTTTTTCATAAATTTCCTTTTGATAGAAGCGACCATAATTGGGTTGGATAACTGAATTTTGTAAGGATCACATTCATTGGCAATTAAATCATCAAAATCGGTTGGTCCCAATTTTCGATCACTTCGTCACACTTTTTGCCCAGTGAAAAGCGTCGAGAAACTTTCGCCTCCCATTTCGCATTCCTTTAGAAAGCAAATCCAAATTTTGTTCAAACATTTTGCCAAGAAATTCAATAAAAAACCCAACAGATTGCAAATTTGCCGGGCCAGGACGTTTTCGCGTGGCCATTTTCGCGTGGCCGTTTTCGCGTGAGGGCCGTTTTCGCGTGGCCGTTTTCGCGTGAGGGCCGTTTTCGCGTGGTTGCATATAAAAGAGAATTCATAACTCACATTTATTTCATGAACGCTGCGCATGTAGAATGTCAGCGACTTGTAACTGGACTCAAGCGACGTGCTGCTGAGACGTGCGAAGCACCTGCGACTATTCGTGCTCAAGTGCTGCAAAACACATGCACACCTGTGCTAGCAGCTTTTCCGAGCAAAAGCGCCACAAAAAAGTGGGTTTATATCCAAAAACAATTTTGTTATTTTTTTGGTTTTTTAGGTGATCAAACGATAAAAGAAGTATCGCGAAGCCGACGCACGGATTCTCCGACTCGTCCACCGTTATAACGACATCAATAACAATCACTTCCCCCAAAATGATCACATATGCAAATGTCAATGTGAATCCCGAAAACGTTAACAATTTTCTCACTGGTGTTTCCCGAAACTATGAAATGCGACCTTAGTTTGTTCTGAAATTTGATATTTTTTGTTATACTATTTATGTGTTTTTATAAAATTTTAATTATTTTTTCCGTTTGACGCACATCCGACCAAACTGACAAATTATTGTAGAAGATACTAGCCGCAAGAAATAAAAAAGTTAAGAAATTTGTCCGAATTCGGGTTCGGGATTCGAAACATGGATGTTTTGCACAAATCCGACCAATTTCAGTCCTAAACAGGTACTCACGCGAAAACGGCCACGCGAAAACGTACCCCAGCTACGCGAAAACGTCCCCACGCGAAAACGGCCACGCGAAAATGGCCACGCGAAAACGACCCTGACCGCAAATTTGCCACGCAAAACAACTGCACTGTGCTTTCAATTATGTAAACACCAGGAGAAGGAAGGTCGGGATGAATTGAAGAAGTCTGAACAATATTTTTTCTTTAAAATAGAGTAGAGCGGGACCGGGAATTTTGGGCAAACCCGGGACCGGGACCTTTTCGGGTTGAAAAACCGGGAATTTTTGGCTGGGAAAACCGGGAAAAAACCCGGGACTGGTCCCGGTCCCGGTCAAAACCGGGACCTCGGTACTCAGTTGTCCGTGTTTTGGTCCCGGTCCCGCTCTACTCTACTTTAAAATTCTTATTAAAAATAAAATTTTTTCCTCTGATTTTTGAAATAGTTCATTACTCTTTCCATTTTCAAGATTTATTTCAATGATATTTATGTATATATAAGTATGTTCACAATTTATAGTCCTTGTTTAAATTTTAAAATTTCTCAAAAATTGGTTATTTAAAAAAAAATTTTATTTTTATAAAAAAATGTGTTCATTTTTTCAGTCCATTTTTGCGATTTATTATATCCGTATAAATTTATAACCCCTCTTAATGGTGTAACGATATGTTCATCGAAACAAAACCACAAGTTAAATTTAAAAAATTCTCCTCTCTCTCTCTCTCTCTCTCTCTCTCTCACCTTTTGTGCATTTGGCAATGTAACAGTAATGGTCGTCGTGCAGGCATTTCCCCTCCGACACTTGGCCAATTTCGTTCTCATCAAACTGTCCCACTTTGCACATCATCCCATCAGGGATGGACGGAAGCACAAACTGTTCATTGCCCATGTCTTGGCCCATTTCCCCGAAATGGCATTCGCACGAATGGCCCTTGGAATAATTTTAATTAATAAAAAATATTTCAATTTAAAAATTATTATTTTTTCTTTTTTTAAACAGCCTAAAACTGCAAAGCGCCACAAAAAAGCGACTTAAAAAACAAGTTTTGGTCATTTTTTGAATAAAATCTGTTAACAAATCCGAAGAATTTTCAAAATTTTTTCGGCGACGCCTACCGGCACCGCCCGACCCCAACTGTCCCCGAAGTTTTAAAAAACGCACCGCAAAAAAAGGTGGAAAAAATGGACAAATAATAAAGTTTGTTTCTAAAATAATACCCAGGCCCGTCCCCTAATTTAATATACGATTTTGAAGTTTTTTAAATTAAAAAATAAGGCTACAGAAAAAATTGAAAAACTCTCGCCTCTCGTCCTCTCGCCTCTCGCCAACTCTCGTGTTTTTGGGGACTCTCGCCTCTCGCCAAACTCTCGCTCTCGTCTTTTTGGGGACTCTCGCCAAACTCCAAGTCACACCCCTGGTGCGCAAGTGTCTCGGCGCAAAAATCAGCACATCTGGCATGATTGTTAGGAAAGCATGAATTAGGGCACAAAGTGACTTATATAAAAGATAAGATTTTTTGAAATTCCTATTCTCAAAAACTCAAATTATGTAATAAAAAAAATCGTACGAAAAATTGCGAACTTTCGGTTTATTTTGGCATTAAAGAAAATTTCTTTAAAAAAATCTTAAAAATTTTAGTATAAGGGACAAAAAACTGAAAGATTTAGTTATTAAAGTAATAATTCGAAATTTGATCAGTAAATTTGCTATCCAAATTTTTATGTATTGGTAAAATTGTTGAGATTAACTTTTCCTTTATTTTGTAGCGTAGTTCGGGACCGAGAATTTTGGAAAAACCGGGACCGACTGGGTCGTGGAAACCCAAAAGTTTGCATGATTTTGTAAGATATTTCGGATAAAATATTATTTTTAGGATTTTGAAAAAATTTTAACATGAAAAGGTTAATTATTCGGATTTTTTGAGCTGTTTTGAAAACATTTAAAATTAAAGAAATATTTCAGAATTGAAGCTAGGAAAATTATCAATAATTTGATTTCGCCAACGCCATTTCAACCTTGACATAAATGCTTTAACGGAATATATTAATTAATTTATTTTTTTAAATTTTCCTTTCCCCAAATTCCCTTGAGTAATTTTTTTTCAGACCCTCCATTCTTATCGGTGCTTAAAATTTTCATAAAAAAAAGTTTTTTCTCGATTTATTTATTGATGTAGCAAAAAAGCAAATCGAATTCAATAAAACAAAATGAGAAGTGATCGAAGATGAAAAAATGAATTGTAAAAATAAACAAACAAACCAAATTAAAAAGATAAAATAAGTTAAGATTAAACAAATCCAAACGAAAGCAATTAAGATAAGAAAAGACACAAATTGAGCGGTGGCATTTTTATTTCTTCCCGGCGGCACAATATGGTGGGGACTTTTTTTGCTGTTCTTTTTTCGTCTTCTTAGCACAAGAAGGAAGGCGAAAGCACCCTTTCGACTTTTCTTCTGATGGTCCTGCAGCAGCTGGTTGTGCCACCATTTGAGCATGCAATATGACAATTGGTTGTTGGCTAATTGGGTGAAAATTTGCAAGAAAATTAATTAATTATTAATTCGATTTCTTACCCTTCGCTATCCTCACTCCGCCGACGAGGGGTGTGTTCGTATGCTGTTGGCACCGTCATTTTCCTATAAATTATATGCCAAATGCATTTAACAAAAATGGTATTATTATAATAAATAAATAATTTATTTTTTCGTATTTTATTATTAATTATTTATTTTTACCCGTCGCTTTCCTCTTCCATTTGCTTCTCTTCTGTCTTCTTCTGCTTTTGTTGTTTCTCTTCATAGTCTTCTTTTGAACTGAAAATTAGTTGGCAAAAATTATACATATAAAATTGCATTTAATTATATTTATTTTTAATAATTTTGAAATCGAAAATTACCCTTTCTATGTTTATTAAAGTTTTGAGAATTTTTAATTGCAAAAATAAAAATATTATTCAGTTTAAGTATTTAATTTTATATGTCATTGTGCTTATTACCCTCCTCCATTCTTCGTCTTCGCTTGAATTTTTATTTTATTTGTTTTTTTATTCAATATTTAATTTTTTTAATTTTACTCTTTTTTCTCCTCCGCTTCCTTCCCTTCTCCTTCATCCGTGTGCTTGTTTTTGGGTGGATTGCCACTGTCAACCGATGTCGCCGGCATTTTGGTACAAAAAAAATTTGAATGTTAATTCATAATTAAATTTAATTTTCTTTATTTTTTACTCTTTGCTCTTCTCCGCTTCCTCCTCTCCTTCATCCATCTGCTGCTGCATTGCGCCTTTTGCCTGTTCTTCCTCCTTCTGGCGCGGCTTTTGCTTTTCGTTGGATTTGGCCGGATCATTATCGCTGTCCGTCAGTGCTGGCCATTTTCTACAAATTTTCAAATATATATATATATATATATAAATTTGATAGAAAATTTCTTTCAACCAATTAATTTCCCTGAAAAAATATAATCGACTTGAATTGACAAATTTCGGTTTTTTATACTTAATTTATTTAAATAGTAGATTATTCAAATGCAATTATTTATCTTTTTCAATTTAATTAATTTGTTTAAACACTCACTCTTTGTCCACTGTTTCGTCGCCACCCGTTTGTCGCCCAATTTCCTTTCCCTTGACTTCTTCGTATTCCACCACCAAAACTTAAATAAATAGCACATGAAAATGTTATAAAAATTATATCGGCAAAAAGATTTTAAAAAATCCGGCAAATGCCGCCCAAAAAACGGGTTTAAGACCAAACAATATGGGCTATGTGACACGGAATCCGTCAGTTTGGCCCCAGCATATTTTTGGCTACAACTTTTTTCTTTGCCATCCAAATTCAACTTTGTTGGTACCATTCGAAAGTTCTTTACATGCTCTATTAGCATTAAAGCTTCTAAACATGTAAGCTTCCGAGTAATACCAAGATTTGTTGGATTTGGGTGACAAAGAAAACATTTATAGCCAAAAACATGCCTGGGACCCAACCCTGAAGGCACAACTGAAGTAAACCATTCTTATGAAAAGCAAAAATAATGACGATATCTACCTGAATTATCCTCATCAGTGCCCACGCGCTGCTGCTGCTGGCCCTTGGCTTTCAATTTTTCCGCTTCCTCGACCATTGCGAGTTCTTGTTCCAATGTGATTTCTTGATCTGAAATTGTTTGAAAAAATCATTGAAAAATATAAAATTAAAATTAAATTTTGCTTAATCCAACCAATTTTTTTCGTTTCTTCACTGTTTGGTGCCAATGTTGCCAATTCCTCCGACGCCTTTTCGTTTTTTTCATTTGATGGTGATGAAGACGCACTGTCAGTCAGAGCCGGCGGCGGGACGTGAACAAGGCCGAGTGCCTTAAATTTAAAAACAAATGAAGAAAGTTTAATAAATGCTTGAAGTACAAATATCTATGCTTATAAATATGTATTAAAAGAATTATTTCAATTTTTTAACTTGAAAAATTTTCATTGGGACACAGCATGTGTGGCTACAGTAACCTGACAAATTAAATTCGAAATTTTGGACCATTTTTTTTCCAGCCCTAGCCCCAGCCCCACCCACCCCCTTCAGCCCATCGCCAAGCACAATTTGAGCTTTTCTCACCGATTCTGATCGCTGCGCATGCTGATCGTCATAAACGGCGGCACTGATGGTCCCTTGGTTGATCAATTCCATGACTGTCGCTTTCAGAAGTCGGATTTCAGCGGTGTTCTTCTCTTCCGCTTCTTCCTTCTGTTTGCGCATTTCATCAAGCTCCGCTTGAACTTTCGCAAAATCCACTTTGTTTTGTTTCTTCTCGGCCTCCAATTGACTGTTCTTGGCCACCAATTCGTCCTTCTCTTTGCTCTCCGCTTTGACTTTTCTTTTCATTTGTGCCAATTCGTTTGCCGATGTTTTGAGTTGATCGTTCTTCGCTTCGATGACTGTGTCCTGCAAATTGTTAAAAATTTAATTTAATTAAAAAAACAAACAAAAAAATCATTGTAATATGTAAAAAAAAGGATTTAATTGTCACCTTTTCTTGGTTTTCATTGTATTCCTTTTCGTATTTTTCACAGATCATTTTGTGCATATCACTAAGTTTTCGGTACTTTATACTGCAATCATCGGAACCACACAATTTTTGTTTGTCCGGTGAATCTCCACCGGACTGCATTAAATTGAGAAAAGCGATGGAATTTAGAGGAAAAAAAACAAAATCTATAATAAATAAGTTTACTAAAAATTGTATTTGGCTAATGAATAAGTGATCAGAGATCATTAGGCTAATGAATATGGGATCAGAGAGAGCCATAGCATTTCAAGTTATTAAAAAAACTGTTAAATTAATGAATTTAAAACTCATAAAAGGATTGGTGGCAAAAATTCCCAAATTTCCGGATTTTTAAAAATTTCATAAATGCCGAGGCACATATTTTCATAGAAAGTCAAAAAAAAATTTATTTGAAAAAAAGAGTGAACATTTAATGATTTTAAGCAAATTAAGTGGGAAATGAAATGAGGCATTCGAACGAGACAAATAAATGTCAATTAAACAGAAATTGAGGAAAATTTAAATAAAAAATGAATTTTTTTAAAAAAATTATGAGTTGCCTAGAAAAACTAAAGTTATTGAGAAATTAATTGGATCAGAGACTAATAATAAAAAATGGCAAAGAAAATTGTCAATTTATGGCTAAGAAAAAAGAAATTTAGTAAAAACGAGTTGACTAGAAAAACTAAGGTTATTGAGCAAATTAATGGGATAAGAGACTAAAATGGCGTGCCATTAACAGTAAAAGAAATTAGATTTGAAAAAGTGAGACCTATTTAGACAATTTCTAATTTGCCTAACTTAGAAATAAGTTTTAATCCGTTCATCAAATTTCAAATATCTTTCCAAAATGTGCCGCCAGCACAATCAGCAAGAAGAAAGTGCCAAAGAGCGATGGTAAGGAGTGACAGAGTTCGACAGCCGGATATGTGAACAAATTGTGGGAAAGGGGATAAGACAAAGACAAAGTGTTGAATTTTTGATTGAAGACATATTCGAATTGACGTGTAATTAGGCAGTTAATGAGTTAGTTAATGAAGACAAGGCACTTATCGCGTAATTAGACAATTAATGAGTTAGTTAATGATGCCAAGGCACACTAACTCATAGCAGTGTCTTATGTAGTGAATTTGATTAGATATTTGAGTTTCGCTTAATGATTTTGGTGTTAATATAAACACTCAGACGAATCAGAGAGCACAAAGAATGGCAAAATGAGAGTGTAGTGCCAAACTGACAGAAACGAAAAATTAGTTTTAGTGGGGTCGCTGATCACGAATCTGACATTTATTTTGACCAATTTCTAATCCCGAACCCGAACTTGAACAAAAATCGAAAATTTGAATTTTTTTTGATTTATGATTTTTCATTCAAATTTTGGTTAAGAAATAGGAATTGGTCAAAATAGTTGACAGATTCGTGATCAGGGACCTCAAAAACACCCGGGGCCAAATTTTCATGAACATACATTAAAAATTTTGTAAACCAAAAGGGTCCCCCCTTTAAAATTTTTTAAATGGTGATTTTTTGGAAAAAAAAACTTTCTAAAGGGTGAAATAGGCACAAATTGCCATAAAAATGACCTAAATAGGTTTAGAATTATCTTTTAGTAATTTAAAAATTAATTTTTGATATCCCACTTTTGAAAAAAAAAACTATTTTTTGGATACCTTTTGAAAAAAAATTTTTACTTTTCGCAAAAAATTTCTGTAAATTCTCAAAATTTTAGAAAAAAATTGCGAAATTTTGGATATTTTTGGGGACATTTAATAAAAAATTCCTTAAAAATTCTCAAAAAATGCAAAATTTGGCGCTGTCGAACAACACGATTAAATTGGTCCATTAGCCACTAAAAAAATGCATTAGTGCTAATTAGCACTTATTTACCGTTTAATGATGATTATAATAAACAACAAATGTGTCCAACCAATGTACAATACACAAATTTGGATTTAAACTGCCAAAATGTACAATATTAGAAATATTTTCTGTGCCTAATAAAAATAAAAAATAATTTCCCCGCGGGGCGAAAATCAATGCGAAATAAAGGAACACATAAGAGATAATAATGGAATGCTGTGAGAGAAATATAATGGCTTGGCTTTTGCAACAAAGAACCACTACCATCAAATTCACATTTGCTGGGAGGTCAATGGGACGCGCCTTTTAGGCACTGACAAATTTCGGCATAATTTCCGATCAGATACGAACGAAATTTCGAGTTGGGTTCCATTCAAACGACTCGAGAGTTTAAGCATTTTTAGTTTAATCAGTCTTGGACAGCAACCTTTTTTATAATTATTTCTAATTAATTTGGACTTTAGAATGATATTAAAAATAAAAAATTTGGTTGTTCTTGAGCAAAGGTATGAATTATTTCTCATCAAAAATTTTTCATTTGATGGTTTTTTTAAGAAATGCCCATTTTGTCAGCCTGGTGAAAAAAAACATTCGCAAAAATTTATGCGTTGAACAGACTATGACATTTATTTTAAGCTAATATACATTTTAAATTAATATTCTACAAAAAAATAATTTAAAATTCCAAATTTTTCATAAAAAATTTAAAAAATTATGAATTCCAACAGCTGCATGCATTTTTTTGGCACATAAGGTGAAAAGTGAATCAAAGTTGTGTGACATTTTATTAATGAATAATAATCGTGCCATTACCACGCTTTTATATTAAGACGAGAACAAATGTCCATAGATTAATCCTCGGATAAATTGCCATCTTATGAGTCAGTCACAGATTGTATGCTAATTTTTTGAATTTTTATCATTAATCAGTTTAATAATTATTATAGGATGAGAATTTTTTTATTTAAATATTTTTTCTCAGCTTTATTTTGATGAGAAATGCACGAAAACATTACTTTTAGCAGCCGAAATGTTTCGTGTTGACTTCAATATGGATAAAGATTAAAAAAAAATGTGTTACGCTTTTATAAATAAAACACCTACGAAAACATTTTTGCTTTTTAACCATAAAAAAATCTTGGCTTTACAACAAAAACCACCACCAGGCAATTCACATTTGCTGCTGGGTCAATTGGATGCGTCCGTTTTTCGGCATTGAGAAATTCGGGATCAATTCCGATCAGATTCGGATAAATTTGAAATCCTAGTCCAAATGACTTTTTGGCAATATTCAAAAATTGATTTGATCAAATGAAAAACCCAGCAAAAAATTGTTAATTTGATTCATTTGTTCCTCTTACATTTTAATGACCATTTGTCATGGGTTCGGATCAGGGCTGGGCGAAGCTCGGCTTAGCACTCGAAGCCGAAGCCGAAGGCGAAGCCCAATTTTTATTCGAAGCCGAAGTCCGAAGCTCGAAGCCTAAAAAATCCGAAGTTTTCGAAGCCGAAGGCGAAGTTTTTTCAAATTTTTTTAAGTCCAAAAATTTTTCATCACAAAATTTCGGTTAGATATCAAATTTAATCAATTGACAGAACTGCTAGAGACCAACCAACCCGATAAAAAAATATATATAATGAACTTTTGGCGGTGGCACGGCTGGTGGTGGTGGTGGTGGTGGTCCGTCAGCTTCATATTCATTTGGGACAACAAGCACCGGTGTGGATTCATCAGAGTATGAAATGCCGAGGTCAGGGGCTCAGCTTATGATGACGCTGCCAGGATCACGGTGAAAATGAAAATCGTAGTCTAATAATAATTTTATTTCATTTTGTATATTCTTTTTTATTAATTAATTTACCATCATAATTTAGAAACAAATATTTTTAAATTAATTTAACACTTAAAATTTAATTTATTTTCAAACATTTATTTTATTATAAAATTAGCTCTCTTTTTTCAATTTTGAAACATGTAATTCAATTAAATTTAGGCCCACAAATCATCGCCGATCCGCTACCACAGGATTTCATCAAAATGACGCATTTGTGGCCGATTCATCCGTGGATGAAAGCGCCAACGGTGGCACCGGCGGGGACCAGCAACGCTTCACCCGGTCCATCTCTTTGGCTGGCACTTCACGTGCCGCCGCTGATGAGCCACTGACGACGCCATTCCGACAATTTGGAGCCTCGTCTTCCAGGATCAGTCGAGTCTAAGCATAAATCACTAAAACTTCGGCGCATTTTTTTAAATTGCGAGATTTATCCGATCCGAGATTCCGATTCGGCCTCAGCATATCTTTGGCCACGATTTTTCACCGCCCATTGCTGCTAATGAGTTTTTTGTGCTCTCCGCAACAAAAATTTAAACGATTTTTAGGATTGAAATTTTATGGGCTATAGGCATATTAATTACTGTTAATTTCATCTCTCATATTTCTAAATTGTTATACCATTTTACATACACATACCGTTATATCTTTTGTTTTTTTATATTTGCCTCTATTTTGCTGCCATACTAGGAAAAATTATTGTAAGAAGAAATCCGAATTTCTGTTCCATTACGGTATTATTGTGGCAAATTCACTTCCGCATTTCTTTTTCCCGGTTTTATATTACACATTGACGACATTCATTTCTTTCACGCTTTTTATTGAATGTGATATGTCTTCTTTGAAATTTTAATTTTTTGTCGAAATAAATTCCTATATTACCAACAATAAAATGCAAAATCAAATTTTGCTACTACGGTAAATATTTTCCCAATGCATTTATTTATTCTTTATGATAAAATCGAAAAATAAATAAAATAAAAACATTGAAATTCGATTGATCGATAAAGCCAAATAATAAAAAGGCATGCAAAAAACATTATTAAAAAGGTTAATAAATTGATAAGCGAAAAAGATTTTTAAAAATGCCAACAATTTGCCAAAAGGGCCAATGTTGGCCCCGTGACCGGAAAATCGGTCAGTGGAAAATGCGTCAGTGATGCAAATATTTTAAAATAAAATTCTATGGCATTAGTATTGTAATATAGAAGTAAACTTCTATAAGAAAATCATTCTCAATTGCGAACCCCGGACCCAAACTCGAACAAAAAATCGAAAGTCAAAATTTTCGAATGCCGTTTTTGAACAAAAAATGCTTAATTCGAAAATTTAGACTTGCAACTTTTTGTTCGAATTCGCGTCCGGGGTTCAGAATTGGCCGAAATGCATACCAGATTCGTGGTAAGTGCCCCCGAAAACGCAAGGAACTTGTTTTTATGACAATAAAATTTTCACTGACGCATTTTCTACTGACGCATTTTCCACTGACGCATTTTCCACTGACGCATTTTCCGGGCGCCGTTGGCCCTCGGATGCCAATTAGTCTTCCATTTGATTTCCTTAATTGCCACCACCTTCATACTGTGGCGAGTTGTTTTTTTGGTTGATGAATCTGAAGCAACACTTATTCGGCTTCCTGTCATCAATTTGCGGCGGCGTTATTGGCTGATCAGTGACAATAATTGCCTGGGCGATGGTGGCACGTGCCGCATGACTGGTGGCCGGAACCGCATCCTGTTCCAGTGCTGACTCAGAAGATGGTGGCAATGTGCTAAAATGTCTATGGAGGACTTAAATTGATATTTTAAATCTATAAAGAAATTATTTTAAATAGCATTTTCTTACATTTTCAATCCGCCTTTCTCCTGGCCTTCCTTCTTCGGATGCTGCTTTTGACTGTAATTGAATTTTGCGGATGTCGCCATGATTTTTCGCGGTGGTGCCACCAATTTCCTATAAATTTTCAAATATATAAATTAGAAAAATTGGGTTTTTATTAGGATATAAACTCGTGAAAAATCGCATATGGCTAATTACTAGGGCTTGAAATACTCTGTATAATAATGAAATAAATTCTTATCTTAACCCCCCCCCCCTCCACTAATAGCCAAGCACTAGGCTTTAGCTTTTCACCGAATGCGAACGTTGCTGATTGTATGACCATGAATGGCGGTGGTGACATACTCAATCAATGCTTGGTTTTCGTTTTCCAAACGCCGAATTTCAGCTGAGTTTTGCGCATGGTCCTCGGCTTTCTGTCGTCGGACTTTGTTGAATTCAATTCTTTGTTGTTTTTATTTGCTTTCTCAATAGCTTGTTAAACTTCTGAGAGTTTGTCAGCGAAATGGCACTTTTCTTGGCATTCTTCGACGACTGCTTTTCTGAGCTGTGCCCTAACGGCTACCATTTTGTCCACCATTTGTTAAAGTTCGTCCACTTTTTTGCTTTTCTTCTCGATAATTGCGTCCTGATATTGTAATAAAGCATAATATTAATTTATATATATAATTTAAATTAATTTTTACGACCTTTTTCTTATAGAACTGTTCTCCATATTGTGCTTCAAAATTTAATAATAAAAATGAATTTGGGTCAAAAAATAAGTGATATTGTCTAAAATTCGTTTGAAAAATGATGAGAAAAAACGCTCAGGGGCATGTCGAATTAAGGAGAAAAGAGACAAAAAAATATTAAAACAAAATAAACCATTTGGGTTGAATGGCAAACAGTATGAAAAAAAAATTATGAATTAATTTTGCAAAAATAAATAAAAATTTCTAAAAATTTGATCGTCCATAAATAATTTGTAATTGATCAGCGGCTCACCAAATTTTGCAGGGATACGTATCGGAACACTACAAATGCTTACTAATTTTCCTAGATTTTTTAAACCCGGTGAAAATTTTTTGCAGACACCCACCACTTTTGCACTTAAAAAAATTTCAAAAAATTTGATCGTCCATAAATAATTTGTAATTGATCAGCGGCTCACCAAATTTTGCAGAGATACGTATCGGAGCACTACAAATGCTTACTAATTTTTCTAGATTTTTTAAACCCGGTGAAAATTTTTTGCAGACACCCATCACTTTTGCACTTAAAAAAATTTCAAAAAATTTGAACGTCCATAAATAATTTGTAATTGATCAGGGGCTCACCAAATTTTGCAGAAATACGTAGTGGAACCCTACAAATGGTTACAAATTTTTAAAAAGTACAGAAAATCAGAAAATCTAAAAATTTTTTAACAAGGCCTAGTAATCGGGGAAAAAAGTATAAATTAGGTATTGTTCTCAGCTGTTACCCTGCTAAATCTGGGATTTTCTGATCACTACTCGTAAAACTATGAGTTATTGAAATTTCAGTAAAAAGTTAAGCCTAAACTTTTAGGCCTGTTTAAATTATTAGAAATGTCTAAATTTGTCTCGATTTAAAAAAACTTTAGACCGTATCACAATTTTTTGTAAATTTTCCATTAATTTTCGTTATTAAAAAAGATAATTCTTTGTTTTTAGATAAATTTTTCTTTTCACATTTTCACAAATGAGTGTGAATGAATCATAATTAATTTACTAAATGCCTTCTGTTACGTCCCATCATTTCAATGATTTCCCCAACCGATTGATTCATTTTATAAAAATAAGTGAATAATTTATTCTAATGTTAGGCTAAAGCGCTGCTCTTTTTGTGTATAGTGAAAGCAAAAACAATAAAAATGTTATTTTTATTTATTGCATTTTTAATTTTTTCCTCTTTTATATTATTTTCCAACTTTAATCATTTTAAAATCAAAATGTCGGCTTCATCGTCACTTTTTTTGGTTGTTGTTTTGGCATGTTTGGCGATGTCTGCAAACAGTGAGTAATTAGCAGCAGCAGAGAGTTGGTTGGATTGAGGAATAATCCGTCTTGTTTTTTTTGTTGTTATAAATACATATTTTAAAAAGAAATTAAATCGTTTTTTAGGAAAAAAGTTCAAATTGTAAGTGTCTTTAGTACAAAAACAATCTTTGGAAAATTATGGCAAAATAAACGGTACAAAAAATAATTTGTTTTTTTTGCTATAACTTAAGTTTTTTTATTTTAAATGCTTATTCTTAGTAGCTTTAATAAAGATTCTTTTTTGGAAAAAATGGCATTTTGAAATCTCTTATGCAGTAATTACCCTAATTTAGCACTGAAGTGTTGGCTTGGCAATGATGTGTTTGGCAAGGTAGAACAACAGTGCAAGCCTGGCACTGTCTTCTGCTCAAAGGCTAACTGCCTGAGGAAATGTACCATTTAATTATTTTTTTTTTCAAAAATTAAGTGCCGGTGGAGAAAAAATAGCATTTGTAACAAATTTTGACCAAGAATTTAAACAAAATTTTAAAAATTATATAGAAGTTTATCAATAATTCTTTTTTTAAAACGTTCTAGTAAATGTTTATCTTTTAAAAAGATATTCAACCCAAATGGGTTTGTTTTCTCAAAAGTCTCGGTCTCGACAAAAAAACAAGGATTATTTTTGGTCTCGGTGTTAATTATAAATTTCAGTCTCGAGCTTTGGGAAATTCTTTGGTCTCGAGCAGCAAAAAAATTCATTTTTATTATTAAATTTTGAAGCACAATATGGAGAACAGTTCTATAAGAAAAAGGTCGTAAAAATTAATTTAATTATATATATAAATTAATATTATGCTTTATTACAATATCAGGACGCAATTATCGAGAAGAAAAGCAAAAAAGTGGACGAACTTTAACAAATGGTGGACAAAATGGTAGCCGTTAGGGCACAGCTCAGAAAAGCAGTCGTCGAAGAATGCCAAGAAAAGTGCCATTTCGCTGACAAAACTCGCAGAAGTTTAACAAGCTCTTGAGAAAGCAAATAAAAACAACAAAGAATTGAAAGCCGATTTCAACAAAGTCCGACGACAGAAAGCCGAGGACCATGCGCAAAACTCAGCTGAAATTCGGCGTTTGGAAAACGAAAAACCAAGCATTGATTGAGTATGTCACCACCGCCATTCATGGTCATACAATCAGCAACGTTCGCATTCGTGAAAAGCTAAAGCCTAGTGCTTGGCTATTAGTGGAGGGGGGGGGGGGTTAAGATAAGAATTTATTTCATTATTATACAGAGTATTTCAAGCCCTAGTAATTAGCCATATGCGATTTTTCACGAGTTTATATCCTAATAAAACCCAATTTTTCCAATTTATATATTTGAAAATTTATAGGAAATTGGTGGCACCACCGCGAAAAATCATGGCGACATCCGCAAAATTCAATTACAGTCAAAAGCAGCATCCGAAGAAGGAAGGCCAGGAGAAAGGCGGATTGAAAATGTAAGAAAATGCTATTTAAAATAATTTCTTTATAGATTTAAAATATCAATTTAAGTCCTCCATAGACATTTTAGCACATTGCCACCATCTTCTGAGTCAGCACTGGGACAGGATGCGGTTCTTTATCTTTGGTTGAAAATGCGTTTTTTGAAATTCAAATCATCGATATCGCTAAATTAGGCGCCCTGACTGGAGAAGCGGAGTGATCGGCTTGCACACGTCGTTTGGCATCGGCTGCATCGTTTTTGCCGTGTTAATTGCTGCCATTCTTTCCGGTGAAACAAAAATAAATTTGGAGCAATTTAAAAGAAAAGCGTTAATGGTGACAGTATTCATAAAAATGAGACGTTGTCAACATCTTTTACTATGCATAGTTCCGTATAAGGCGGTGCTTAATTGTCAAAAGACAAATGTACAGAATTGGTTAATTCAGCTTTTCCAATGCTTTTTCGGCAAAAAATACATTTGAAAAGGGACATGACTATCTTAAATCTGTCCGTATTGTCGAAAATGAAAAATAAAATTAATCAAAAGAAATTAAAAATATTTGAATTTCATTTTCCACCAGCATTGGTCAACGGGTTCTGATCGGATTAAAGAAGGACGAAAAAGGGAATGGATGGAAAGAAACAAATGATGGAAAAAAGGAACGGAATAATATTAAATTATTTGTCAATTAACATTGGGAAAATAAAAGCATATTTTATTTGGTAAAAATTTCTTTGAGTGTTAATTTAAAAAAATATATTCACCTTATTAAATTTTCCAATAAATTGTCAAAATATAATTTGAGAGAGTCCGTTTAAGCATTAGCATTTCCGTTTAAGCTTTTTCCCGTCAATATCTGTACAAAACTCTGATGATGTCAATTTTTGACTATGAATCACCCCGCTTTTTTGTGCCAATTAATACACCAAGCGTTGGTGATGTCGGCTAACAGTGAGTTATCAGCAGAGAATTGAACCCGTAAAACAAGGAATAATAACGAATCGGAATCTCGGATCGGATAAATCTCGCAATTTAAAAAAATGAAAACCTTTTTAAATAAAATTAATTTCTCAAAAATGATTAATCTAAATCAAAAAAAAAATGCCAAAAGTGGAAAGGTTATTTTTTACCACTTAAAATGGGTAAGTCAACATTTACACCCTCCATTTTTGCGCCCTCAGCATTTACACGTTAATTTTTCGCCACTTTTTTTGGTGCTATGACGTTACTCAACCACAAATGCGTCATTTTGATGAAATCCTGTGGTAGCGGATCGGCGATGATTTGTGGGCCTAAATTTAATTGAATTACATGTTTCAAAATTGAAAAAAAGAGAGCTAATTTTATACTTAGGGCCATCGAATGATATCAATTTAAAATTTGATTCATTTTAGGCGAAGTTACGAACAATTTTCTATCTAAACTTTTCGTTTGATGGTTTTTTTGTAGGGTTCGGACCCCGTGGGCGGGGGTGGCTTTTCACGGGGGCGGGGGATGGCGGGGGTCAGAGTCGCGGGGACGGGGGCACGATAATTCCGCCCCCGCGGGGGCGGGGGCGGAGGCTTGATTTGAATTAACTCCAAAAAATTTTACAAAAATTAATTTTTATGAATGATGTGATGGCTCCACATTCCTTTAGTCAATGTATCGCCTCAATTCAATTCCTTTAGGCATAAATTACACAGATTTTGTCTAAAGAATTACCAAATTTTAGAGATTTTTGGCTAATTTTTTAAGAAAAAATAGGTTTTTTGGGGGGCCGGCGGTGCCGATAGGCGCCGCCGGGAAAATTTTTTGAAAACTGATGGATCTGTTAATAGATTTTGTCCAAAAAATGATAGGTTTTTGCAATTTTTAGAGAATTTTTTAATAAGATTTACGAATTTTTGGGCCATGCGATGCCGATAGGCAGCGCCAGGCGAATTTTAAAATTAAAAAAAATAAATTAAAAAAGAAACCGTCAACCTGAATCGAACTCACGACAGAAAGTAATGTCAAGGTTGATTCACTAACCACTACACCACACTACACATCAATGACCAATAATAAAATTAACTTTAATTCATAAAAAATTTGTCAAAATGGTTAAAAAAATCAAAATTGTATAAATTTTTTGCCTTTTATCCATGAATATGTCATTCTTAGGGGTGTATTTTCACCCCCGCGCCCCAGCGAGGGTGAAGGTCGCGGGGGCGGGGGATTGCGGGGGTCAGAGTCGCGGGGGCGGGGACGGGGGTGAGGCCAAAAAACCTGTCCCGCCCCCGGCAGGGGCGGGGGTGACGTGGGCGGGGTCCGAACCCTAGTTTTTTGAGACGCGCATTTTGATGGTTTTTGAGTAACGACCTGCCGCCTCAGCAATTGAACAATTCCACATGGAGCATCTTACCGATGCGCCTCCATGGGCTTCCGCAATGTTGGGACTGGTGAACCAAATGGTTGGAATGTGCCGCGAGCTGATCTCCATGGTACGCGAGCAGGACGGAGGAAGCAACCCGAACAGTGTTTTTGACGAAGAACGACGACTGCACAGCGTTGTCATCGCGCAATTGCAGGAAAGCAACAGCCAAACGCCAACTCAACGTGCAACCGATGACTTGGCGAATGTCAAAGAACTGATGGACCATTGTGACATCGAATGCCTGCCGACCCAAGTGTACAGAATGGGCAAAAAACAAGCCGACGGACGTCCAAGGTTGCTCAAAGTTGAACTCCCGACCAAATTCCATACCAATTTATTTTTGCGCAACAAAAACAAAATCAAAAATTTTAACAAATTTTCCAAAGTTTTGTTGCGCCCCTCCCTATCTAAAAGTGATCTCATTGACCGTGCCCGACTCATTACACTGTGTAAATCTCAACGTGAAAATGACCCATCCTGTGATTATATTGTCTATGCGGGGCATGTGCTTGCCCGCGACGACATTCCCGCCTTTAAATCTGACCTCAATTTTAAATGTATTTGTCATAACAAATCTTAATGTGTTTTGGGTGACCACTCACGGGGCAATAACCTTAATTTAGCTCTTTTACAAACTAAATATAGGAAAATTGAACACCCCATAGAAAATTCGAAAACTTTACTAAATAAAAAACAAAATTTTTTATACTCAACATTTATCAATATGCGATCCCTAAATAATAAGTTTAACGAATTTACTGCGATTATAGCCCTAAAATATTTTGAATTAGTTTTTGTAACTGAAACGTGGGCAAAAGAAAAAATATCTTTCCAACCATTTATTACTAACAATTACAAAATATATGAAGCTAGCAGAAGCGGAAAAAATGGTGGTGGAGTAATGATTTTGACAAAAACGAGCGTAAATTCTTTTTCTGTCTTATCCTGCTCTAAATTCAATTGTGAAATCCAAATTATTCAGATAAATGGAGCAAAAAAATTAAGAATAGCATTACTTTACAGACCACCGAACACTTCTGCTAATTTCACAAAAAAGATTCTGAACCTCATTGGTAACTATTTTGAAGAAAATTTTATATTAATGGGAGACTTTAACCTAAATGCAAAGGACATAACTTGGACCAGTGGAACGCCTTATGCTAAGTCGGAAAAAGGAAATATTTTTTGTGAATTTTTTAATAAGTA
>CP049707.1:21330855-21355848 GCA_004148225.2 Heterodera glycines
GCCAACATTGGCGATTGACTCGTGGCTAATTTGTTGCCGAATTTCATCCAAATTATACCTAAAATAAATTAACAAACAAATGATGATCTAATTTAAACATACTGATAAAAATCACTTGTAGAATCGCCTGAATTATTTTAAATAATAGTTATAATTATTTGAAATGAATCTATTTGTAATAGGCTAGGATTTTAATATTTAATACATATAATAATTTTATTGAATTTTTGCCATTTTTTGTGTCAACGATGGCTTATATACTTGCTGATTTTCCGTCATTTTGTATGCCACATCACTCATTCATTGCCCCAGGGGCCGGATGCTGTTTCGAAACCAAATCGTATATCAGAAATGGAGAAAATTAATTACACGAAAAAAAAGACAAAATTAGCCCTTTATATTAAAGATATTTTTATCTAAAAAATTTATTTAAATTCATTTTTAGTGTTTTTTTAGTGTCTAGTAGTGTCGACAATAATATAAGGGAATAATTTTTACCAAAATAATAATAAAAATATTAATAAACATTTGAAATTTAAATAATGAAATTCATTCCGATCACTGTCAGTGGAGCGAACATAAATTTATCAGAGAATGGTTTTCCATGTACTCTTAATTCAAATCCACGGCATCTTCAGGATGAACATCATCAACACTTCTAAAATGTAATTAAAAAATAAAATAAATAAATTAATTAATTAAATTTAAAACTCACGGCCAAACAACAACATAAATCCGAGCAGAAAAAGCGGTTTGACATGCTTTGCGAGTCCGGCACTGCTGCTCACTTTGCCAAGAATGATGGTTGGGTATTCGTAGAGCGGTGGCTCGGGCAAATCCTGATCAGACAGATAAAAAATAAAAATTTAAATTTATCATTTGTTTTTTTTAATTAATTATTTAAAAAATTGCCTGATACGAAGTGGTCTCCTCCGACTCTGAACAACAACAAAAAAAAATTTTAATGAAAATTTATTTATTTAAATTAATTTATTTCGTTTCTAATTTTAGCCAACCGATTTGACATTAAGAAAAGTTTATTTAAGGAGTTGGTTGAATTTAAATAATTTATCAAATACCTATTTAAAAGCTTATAGGCTAAAATTAATGCAAAATAAAAATCTTAATTAAATAAAAAAAACAATATAATTAATTAATTAAATTTTACTATTAAATTTAAAAAAAAAACCTTAAAATTTCATTTTATTGAAAATTAAAACCAAATAAAAATAAAACCGAAAATTTAAGCATTATTGAATAATCAAAAGAAGTAATATATAACTTTATTTACCATTTAAACAAATATTAAAAATATTTTTTTCTCTCAAATAAAATTAATTATGATCACCTTCTGTGTTGCTGGTGCGGTTGTTGTTGCCCATGGGCATCTTTGTAATCGTCAAATTTGGGCGCATGGACAACGGCAAGTTACATAAGTCAGTGTAACAACTTTGGCATTTGCCGTCCAGACAATATTTGTGCATTTCAAATGCACAAAAATAGTGCTGCTTGGAGCATGAAGCAAAGTACCACTGGTCTAAATATCGGGAATGTTCTCGAGAGTCAGTCTCGGCATAGATTTTTTCTCCAAGAATTCTCGGCTTTTAGCGATACTTGGGTATCGGCTTGTCCGATTTTTCCTGGGTGCGAATCTTACCAAAAAATTTTATCTTTCAATGCTTTTCAGTAAAGTAACAATGGTCTAAATTTTGGAATGCTCGAGAGTCATTCTTGGCATTGATTGTTTCGTCAAGAATTTTCGGCGTAAGCAATTCATGGACGTTGGCTTATCTGACTTTTCCCGGATTTGGAAGGAATCGAGAATTTTCTTTCAATGGATTTCGGTGTCGTGTCTATGTGTGCCATGTTTTTACCAATTCAATTCATTAGTTTCGATTACAAATTCGGGAAAAACTTTTTTATTGACAGCAAATTTCTTCATTTTGGGGATAATTTTATTTTTTATGCAAAATAATTTGAATTTCGAAAAACATAAATTAATCTCATTAGTTTTCAACCTACTTTTGTGCGTAATTTGTCCGGCATAACGGGTGCCGGATCATCATTCATTTTTGTTTGAAAGTTTTCGGCATTTCTTCGCGGCGGCACATACTGTGCCATCCGTGTCGAATGTTGGCTCGTGTCCGGCGGGCTTGCCCCCTTGAATGTTATGTGCTGTGACACGTCCGGACTTTCCATGAAATTTAATGAAATTTTCGAAGTAAATAAATATTAAATTTTATTAAATTTACAAAATTATAATTATGAATAAATAAATTTAAATAATTTTTTGTTACTTGAGCCCTCAAGTGCGTTGGAAGAGAGAATGAAGGCAAAAAGTACCAAAATACTGACTAACTTCATCTTTAAAGAAATTTTGCTATGTAAATTTTTATTTATTTTAATTTAAAAATACAAAAATTATGCAACATAAATAAATTTAAAAATTTTTAACAATTGCTTCGGCATGGAGAACAAAGGCAAAAAGTGCAAAAACATTGTGACAAACTTCATCATTTTTTAAAATTTTTTTGTATTCCTTTTAAACATTTTAAAATTAAAATTGACTTCATTTTTTTATGCAAAATAAAAAATTGTTTTCAAATATTAGCCATTTAATCATCATTATTCAGTCCTAAATCAACACCATTAGAGGAGGGGCAGCACCTACCAATTTTGTTTATTGGGTTGACAGATGAAGCAAATAGATAACTTTTTCGCCTTTTCAATCATTCACTCCCATTGCTTTAGAAAATATGCTAATCAAATGGGGCACCAAAAATGTGATTTGGTAGGCAAGGGTTTAGCACAACACAACTCGTGAAAATCGTAAATATTTATGTTAATTGATGAGAGAGACCAAATTAAGAGGTAGTAGACAAACAAAAATCATAAACACGTTTATAAAAAAGAAATTTAAAATTTAAATATTATTATGAAATTATTAATTTTAAAAAGTGTTCTATGGAATTCAATGAAAAAATATTCAATTAATTAAGAGTACAAACGAAAATGATAAACACTTTTATGAAAAAGAAATTATAAATTTAAAATAGAAAAATATTAAATTTTAATTAAAAAAATTCTTTCATAAAATTTAATGAAAAATATTTGAATTTAAATGTTTCTTAATAATAAAAGTTATTTGCGAATTTGTTGAAATAAATTTAGCTTAATTAATTAAATATGTATTAAGCAAACATTTTTTTGTAATTTTCTTTAACACATTTTTATATAAATAAAAAATGTGAATTTATTTGCTAAAATTTGTTGATCAAACTGTGTTTATTTCTTCTCTTGTTTGTTGTTGTTTTTCCTTGAAATCACAAATTTAATTAATTGATATTTTCTTCATTTTAAATTAATCACTTTCTGTTAAGCCAGCGGACTAGCTCAACTGGTACTGGCACCACAATTGTCTGATTCTTTTCGGCACTTAAAATAGAGTGACTCATTAAAAGCAATTATCGGTTGATTAGGAAGGCAAAATAATGGAGTTTTTGGGACTGCAATTATGTATATCCTATTTTTTGAACTAAAATTTTTTCATGAAAATTTCTTTTTTGGATACTCTCAATCTAAAATTTTCACTGCTTACGTTATTTCATAATTTTTTTTTTGTCTAAGAAATATTTTTCAATTGTTAAAAAAGAAAATGAAAATTCGACTCTAACAAAACGTTTTTTTTTTTGAAAATCAAATTTTCAAATGAAGGAATTTTTGAAATTTTCATGACATTTTCAATTTTAAAAACATTCAGAGAATGTTGTTCATAAAATTTGTTACCCCCTAATTAACGATGCTTTTTCTGCCCTCTCTGATTAAATTTTTTTTTCGATCGATTTATCAGTCCGATGATTGATCACCTGATCGCTTTCAATGTTTGCAGGAATGACAAATGAATTGCAGACGGCGATTGGGAGATCAGTTCGGCGGCTTGGCTTAGTGCACGTGAGGACAATTCTTCACCCTCGGCGGCGATCACTTTGGCACGCGCTTCACGCGTTGCTTCCGCTTCCGCGGCCATTGCGCGCTTTAAAATTTAATTTGTAAAAAAAAACAAAAATTTTTAGGACCTGTAATTGAAAGGGTAGGCGTACATCCTTGATCTCAACCCTTTCAACTTTAACGCCCCTGAAATTAAAATGCTTAAATTTTTTTAAAATTCTCGAATAAATGCCATGGGTATGTAGCCTCGTCCAAGGTTTCCTAAAAATATTTTTCGTTTTTGGATTTTTTAAGAATTTGAACCTGAATTTTGAGGCTGATGTGATCACGGTCACTAAATTATTTATATATTTTTATTCTCTTTGTTTAATAAACTCCATAAATTTTTATTTATTTTATTATTTATAAATTATTTATTCATTAATCAGTTGCTAGGTAAAAAATCATTCAAAAATAAAATTTATTATTTTTTTTATCTCTCAGCTGAATTTGGTGATGCCAAATGCAGCATTGAAGAACGATGTGCGGCTGCTGGAAATGTTTACCGTTTTTTGATTTTGAAATTTATTTCAAAAATGAAAGCGTAAATTCAAATTTTATTTAAAATGCAATTAGCATAAAAACTTAATTTCTTATAATATGAACGATAAATTATTCCATTTATTATATGCAATTGTTCTCGAATTGTTCTATCATTACAACATTTTTTGTGACCAATTTTCTACCTCAACATTTCGGCCAATGTTTTTGTGCCAAGAACATTGCGCAGTGTTGTCTGGGCCAACAATTTGGTGGACCGGCTGCAGTCCTCCACATTTGTGACCGAAATTGTTGCATTTGAAATGCGGAAATATACGACCACATCGACCGCCACAGTGACCGCGTCACGGGAGAGAATCTTTTTTTTTAATTTTTAAATCCAAAAATTATGATTAAAATGAATTATTGGCGCTATATTTCAAAAAGGGCTTTAAATTTTTTTTTTAATCGTTTTTACAAAAATCGGATTTCCTTTTTTAATAAATCGCTTTCATCTATTTTTCTTGACCCCAATTAATTGATAAAAAAATTAAAATATAAAATTATATAAATAATGGAATAATTATATTTTTATCCAGCGGGACTATCTAATAAATTTTTTAGCCATTTTGTAGAATTACAAAATTTTATTTTTTTATTTTTTTGATTGAAAATTTTGTCATTATTTTGCACTTAAAAATCCATTCAAGCCCCGGCAATAAATTACTTCTTGTGGCTGCACATCAAATGTTAACACTCTTTAAAGAAAAAATTAAAAAAAAATTAAATTAAAATATTTAATTTTCTTTTACCGTAAGTCCACTTTACGAAAGGTGTCAAGGCATGGGTTGACAAAAAATAAACCTAAAAATTTTTAATCCATAAAAAATGCGAAAATTAAAAAATTACCAGGCCCCCTGGCACCGCCTGGGATCAGTCGGCCAAGCCGAAAAATCACCGCCCGTTCATATTCCTTAACAATTTTGACGCAGAAAAACAACGAAAATGGGGCAGTGATCAGCAGGAAAACGACAGACAAAATGGTCAACAAAAAGCCGCAGAAGCCCAAATTGCTGACGGGTTCTGTAACAGTAATTCGTGTTTTGGATACGGTATTCAAAATGAGATCTTTGCAATTATAATTTTTCATTTTTAATTGGAATAACAAAAAAAATAATCAGTTAATACATTCATAATCTATCTTTTTAATATTAAAAATTTAACAAATTATAATAAATTATTATAAATTTATATTTAAATGGATTGCAAAATTACGGCCCGGCCGGCAAAATTTGGCAATTATTTTTTCAAAATTAGAAATTACGGTCGGCAAAGAAAACTGCATCCTGAGCAGCAGCAGCTGAGTGCCGGGATGGGTGCGTTTTCCAACGGGTCATCACCATCGATGACTAAAGAAACAAAAATTGAAAAACAACCAGATTATTTATTCGATAGCCCTAAGTGTTTTATATTAGCGTGTAAAATTTCAAAAAAAAATCCTTTAAATTAAATAAATAAGTTTGACCAAAAAGTCCGAAAAACTAGGTCTTTGAGACTGGACATAACTTTTCTGAATATTTATGAAATTTTTAAAATTTTGCATTCTCAAAGAAAACAAACATTTTAAGTGCTTTTGAATGAGTTCGATAATTAAAAATTCAATTCCGATTACTTTTTGGACAAAGTTATGAACATTTTTTTGTCAAAAACTTCCATTTGATGTTTTTTTTGAGTGTCAATGCCATTTTTAATGGTTTTTGAATGACGTCATAGCCATCCATCATTTGGTCTGTGTAAATGATCCCGGTACGTCTCCAACCGATGTTTTGCGCTGTTGGATGGGTAATGAGTGGTGAGATTGTTGCTGTACAAGCGGTGAAACACCACGCTTCATCTTCGGATCACGCTCATGGTGTTGTGTCACGAATGGATGCTGGTTAAAATATTGCAAATAAAATACAATTATATGCTTTAGGAAATCCAATATCGTAAAATTTGTGCCGAATAAGTAAAAATTTCTGGCCTAGCATTAGCACCTGCTGTTGTTGTTGTGGTTGTTGTTGACTGCTACAACCTGCTGTTGATGGTCCTCCTCCAGCTGAAAATTGCTGTGGCGGTGCCATCAAAAGAGACTGTCGACAATTTTGTGGCATAGGCCGAGAACGGCATTGTGCCGATGCGGGTGATTGGGTCGAATCAACCGGCATAACTAAATTTTAAATAAAATTTGCCAAATGCCAAAATCCACCATTTGAAAAAGCATACAATGCCAGCCAGACGAATTTTGCTCAAATAATTCGTTGCCGACGGCACAACCGCCAATTGTGCCCTGTGTGGATGAACATGATATTGGTGAAGTAAGCTGATGGTGTGGCAGCTGATGGCTTGGATCAAATGCTAAATATGAATGCTTTACCATTTTTCACATACAATTTAAAAGAGCGATGAATACCGTAATGATTGGCTAATATTTTGGTCTTTTGCTTAAAAGTAACAAAATTTTACATTGTTTTGGCTTGTCGGTAGCACAGGTTTTTCTCTATTAGCCATCATTTCATCAGAATAAAAATTTTGGCTTTAAAATTTGGAGTTTTTATAAAAATACTAAAATTTTCGTATTAATATAAATTTATGGCAAATGGAAAATCAAATCCTACAAAATTTTTTAGTTCAAATTGCATGCCATTCAAATTTGCTTGACGAAATTTCAAAACTTATAAAGAAAGTCACACACTTGAAGAAAGTGAATAAAGTTAATTTGCCACATCAATTGGAAAGTGTCGTCGTTTTCTGTCCATCACTTTTTGGCAATTTTGCCATAAATAAACGAATCCATCCCTAAGGGGCACAAAACATATTCAATTTAGAGTGCCGCTTTATCCTGAAACTTAATTTTTGTGTGAAGGGCAACAAAAGGCGTAAGATAACAACAGCAGAAATGCCAATTTCCTCAATTTTTGTTTTATTCAAACAGCAAAAATTTGCGAAAAATTGTAAAAAATGATATAGCGAAATAAAAAAATGATTATATAAAATGGAAGAAATAAAACTTAGAAAATCCATTTTTCAATTAAAATAATTTTACATGAAGCAATGAAATGAAAAAGTCTTTAGTGCCAAATCATTTTATTACCGGTTTTAAATTAATTTTCAGATTAAAAAGACTACCAGTATTTATAAATAAATTTTAATAAATTAGGTAGTCGAAGGAGTAAAACAATTAGTACTCCTATTTTTATCCAATTTAATCACCCAATCAATTTTATATAAACGATCGGATAAAATTTGTAGGGAGTAATTCTGTAAAAGAACAAACTCAAATACATTTTCTAAGTGGAATTTTTCCCCTGATTTCGCTTCTTCCATTAATCAATTTTGCAAATTTTTCTACTTGAGTTTATTCGTTGAAATGGCGGAATATATCATTAATCATTTTCAAAAAAGCGATTTTTCCATGGCATGCTAAATTGGAAATTTAACAAGGCTCCAGCTCGTTCAATTCGGTCAGTTGGTTCCAAGCTTCTTCTGGACATTGGGCCGGGCGAGTCGCGGGCAAACAAATCATCTTAAAAAAATAAATTTATTAATTAGAATAATCCAAAATTTTAAAATAAATTTAATTTAAATATTTAATTAAATCTAAATTCAAAATTAAATATATTAATATGTTTTTTTAATTAATTCTAAAACATGAATACAATCATTATTATAAAACAATTTATTTCCATAAATCCGTGGTTTTTGATTAGAATAAAATATTTGAAAACACACAACCAAAATCCATCTCACTTTGAGACATTGTTTTGCCGCTGACAATTTGCCAAATTGGGTGGTTGTTGGAGAAAGAATGGCATCATTTAATGGGATTAATAATCCGGAATTTTATTTGATTCTTTCTAATATTGGCTTTTATTTGATTAGTGGGAAAATAATACCAAAAAAATTTTTTAAAAGGATTTTCTAAAATGATAAAACTTTATTAGAATATAATTTTGAAATTTCTAAATATTTAATATTATATTCTACTTGGCCAAAGGAATAAAAAGGAAAATAAAAATTGGAAAAATGGGGAATTTTAGTTTTATTTCTTTTAAATCGACAAAAATCTGCAATCGATGACTACTGCTGATTTGGTGGATCTTTCCTGTTACACATTGTTATTGTTTCGGTTGTTAGCATTATTTCCAGCATTATTTGGTGTCATCCATGCCATGGCAGTTGGCCCATTTGACACCAAATTATTGCCATTACGTAAAAAACGGAAAATGGCACGGCCAAAGCTGGCAAAATCATTTCGAATTCGTTTGTTCAGCAGCAAATACACCACGGGAGGACAACCTTTTAAAAACCATTAAATAAAAAATATATTTTAACTTAAATAAATAAACAAACCATTGGTAAAAACCCATGCGTAAGTGCCAACGATGATGTAAATTTTGCTTATTTTGACAAATTGCATTGAGACGTAAATTCCAGCGGTAATTGAATGGATAAAACTTATGATAATCACTTGGAGAAATGTCTGAATATTTATTTAACAAATATTTAAAATTATTCGAAATTATTTATTTTTTATTATATAAAATAGGGGTCTAAGAATTTTTAAAGCTGAAAATTGAGAAAATTTAAAATTAATGAATTTTTTAAAATTTTTATTTACCATTTTTTGTGTCAACGATGGTTGAGATGTTTGGTAGCCTGACGATATTTTGTAGATTTTCCAACTGTGTATTGCAGAAAAAACAATATAAATTGTGGACAGGCCAAAAATGACAAACGAGTCATTTATGATTGACAATGGGCTGTAGTACTGTAATTTATGATTAAGAAATAATAATAAATTCAATTAAAAATTTTGTACAATTTCTCCAAAATCGTCCGTATAGCCAATGTATGGGTTGAAAAACCACGACAAATAAACACCACTGAACAGAACGGGTTTTGTGAAGATGGCCACTACAAAGCCATAACAAATTGGCAGCGCAAATAAACACCGTAATTTATTGCCTTAAAAATATTCAAAATAATGCATTTAATATTAAAATATAACCATGTTCAATATGCCAATGAAGAACATCAATTTGTAGCAGGCATTGTCCATTATCGTGTAAATTGATACCATACACGGAATGTACAGTAGCTTAATTTTCGTTAATTTTATTTTAAATTTTCGAGAATTTCTTGCATTTTTTGGTTCACGGTTTCGAGCATAGGAAATTTTCACTCTAGAGCAGCCCTAACTCCTCCCAAAAAAAAGTGACCTCAAAAATGAAAAAAAGTGTGATCAAAATGTATCCGTTCACAATGTTTGTTCTTTCTTCACGAGTCATTTATGATTGACAATGGGCTGTAGTACTGTAATTTATGATTAAGAAATAATAATAAATTCAATTAAAAATTTTGTACAATTTCTCCAAAATCGTCCGTATAGCCAATGTATGGGTTGAAAAACCACGATGTGAGTGCAAATTGGTAAAGCATGTACAAAGCATTATTTGTGGGATATAAAGCAACAATTGTTAGTTAAATCTTGTCAAATGGAAGTCCGCTTGAGAATATGAGTTGTGTGAATTTGCGTGCCTTTTGTAAACTTTAAGTGCGCGACACTAAAACGTGAAAGTACATGAAAAATGATATCCATCACATTTTGTAGTAACAGAAACATCATAGCAATTGTCGTGAGAAAAATGTGTGTTATATATCCAACGGATTCGCTCAGTTGGGCCCGTCAGGTTTGGGCCGGCACGGTTGGGCCGACACGTTTGGGCCGAAAATTTATTAAGAAAAAACTTAAAAATTCGACTTTTTTTAGCAATTTTCGTGCCTACATTTTTGGTAATTGTCTAATCGCGAAGCAATAGCTTAGAAATAGCTTCTAAACATGTTAAGCTTTCGAATGATATAAAATTGTTGGATTTGGTTGGCAAAGAAAAAAGTTGTAGCCAAAAACGTGCTGGGGACCAAACGTGACGGCCCAACTGAGGTAAACCGATATCCAATTAAACGGATACAAATTTTAATGACAAAAAGTGACGAAAGGAAAAAAAAAATTTTAAGCACGATATCGGAAATTTAGAGATTTTTTTGCTTTCCATTCTTGGTATTATGTATTACATTAGTAGGGCCGTGATTTAGTGAAGAAAAATCTCTAAATAGTTAACTAAAGAGTAGTGAGGAAATATGCCAAAATAATAGTGACAAAAAGACCGAAATAGTGACGAATAGAGCGACATAATTTCAGCCAAAAATTAAGCAAAAATTATTTTTAAACACTTATTTCAGATGCAAATGAGGTACATTCGACATTTTCTTGGATTTTTTTTTCTGCGTCTCAGGTCTCGAGCATAGCAAATTGCTACTCTCGAGCAGACCTACTAATTAAAATTGAAATAATTAAAATTTAATGAATAATAAATATTATTGTGTTAAAAAATGACCATGTCCAATATGCCATAGAAGAACATCAATTTGTAGCAGGCATTGTTTTTCATGTTTTTGTAAATTGATACCATACACGGAATGTAAAGTAGCTTAATTTTTCATATTTTAAGTTTCGAGAATTTTCTTTACTTTTGGTCTCGCTATCCGAATATAACAAATTTTTACTCTAGAGCAGCCCTAATTCAATCACCCCCTGAAAATATTTTTATTCGTAGGTTTTTTTCCACGATTGCGTTTAGATTTTTTAATGATATTTTTTTGATTTTTTATTATTTTCTTTTTTTCTTATTTTTGCTTTTTTTATTATTTAAAAAAAATTAATTTTAAATTAATTAATATAAATAAATTAACTATTAATTAATTTAAAATTAACTAATTAATTAAAAAAAATAGATATTAATTCTTAATATATTCTCTTTAAGACCTCAAAAACGAAAAAAAGTGTGATCAAAATGCATCCGTTCACAATGTTTGTTCTTTCTTCAAGTGGGATTTTGTCCGCATTAAATCCCTCACAGCCGTACAATTTGTCAAATTCATCATGACGAAACAGCAACAATTCCATCGGGATGAATTTTTTTTATTTATTAAAAAATAAAAAATTATTATTTTTTTAGGGAACATAAAAATTATGAATCATAATAATTTTTTTGTTTAAGAAAAAGAAATATCATATTTTGGAGTAACAGTTGTTACACAACAGCAATTAGTCAATGATGATGTAAATTTTGCTTATGCTGACATATTGTATTGAGATATAAATTACAGCGGCAATTAAGTTAAACATACTGATAAAAATCACTTGTAGAATCGCCTGAATTATTTTATTTATTGAATTTTTGCCATTTTTTGTGTCAACGATGGCTTATATACTTGCTGATTTTCCGTCATTTTGTATGCCACATCACTCATTCATTGCCCCAGGGGCCGGGCCCAAAACACCTATGCTGTTTCGAAACCAAATCGTATATCAGAAATGGAGAAAATTAATTACACGAAAAAAAGACAAAATTAGCCCTTTATATTAAAGATATTTTTATCTAAAAAATTTATTTAAATTCATTTTTAGTGTTTTTTTAGTGTCTGGTAGTGTCGACAATAATATAAGGGAATAATTTTTACCAAAATAATAATAAAAATATTAATAAACATTTGAAATTTAAATAATAAAATTCATTCCGATCACTGTCAGTGGAGCGAACATAAATTTATCAGAGAATGGTTTTCCATGTACTCTTAATTCAAATCCACGGCATCTTCAGGATGAACATCATCAACACTTCTAAAATGTAATTAAAAAATAAAATAAATTAATTAATTAATTAAATTTAAAACTCACGGCCAAACAACAACATAAATCCGAGCAGAAAAAGCGGTTTGACATGCTTTGCGAGTCCGGCACTGCTGCTCACTTTGCCAAGAATGATGGTTGGGTATTCGTAGAGCGGTGGCTCGGGCAAATCCTGATCAGACAGATAAAAAATAAAAATTTAAATTTATCATTTGTTTTTTTTTAATTAATTATTTAAAAAATTGCCTGATACGAAGTGGTCTCCTCCGACTCTGAACAACAAAAAAAAAAATTTTTAATGAAAATTTATTTATTTAAATTAATTTATTTCGTTTCTAATTTTAGCCAACCGATTTGACATTAAGAAAAGTTTATTTAAGGAGTTGGTTGAATTTAAATAATTTATCAAATACCTATTTAAAAGCTTATAGGCTAAAATTAATGCAAAATAAAAATCTTAATTAAATAAAAAAAACAATATAATTAATTAATTAAATTTTACTATTAAATTTAAAAAAAAAACTTATTTAATTGTTTAAATGAAAATTAAAACCAAATAAAAATAAAACCGAAAATTTAAGCATTATTGAATAATCAAAAAAAAAATATTAAAAGAAATTAATATTTTTAAACAAATATTAAAATATATTTTTTTCTCTCAAATCAAATTAATTATGATCACCTTCTGTGTTGCTGGTGCGGTTGTTGTTGCCCATGGGCATCTTTGTAATCGTCAAATTTGGGCGCATGGACAACGGCAAGTTACATAAGTCAGTGTAACAACTTTGGCATTTGCCGTCCAGACAATATTTGTGCATTTCAAATGCACAAAAATAGTGCTGCTTGGAGCATGAAGCAAAGTACCATTGGTCTAAATATCGGGAATGTTCTCGAGAGTCAGTCTCGGCATAGATTTTTTCTCCAAGAATTCTCGGCTTTTAGCGATACTTGGGCATCGGCTTGTCCGATTTTTCCTGGGTGCGAATCTTACCAAAAAATTTTATCTTTCAATGCTTTTCAGTAAAGTAACAATGGTCTAAATTTTGGAATGCTCGAGAGTCATTCTTGGCATTGATTGTTTCGTCAAGAATTTTCGGCGTAAGCAATTCATGGACGTTGGCTTATCTGACTTTTCCCGGATTTGGAAGGAATCGAGAATTTTCTTTCAATGGATTTCGGTGTCGTGTCTATGTGTGCCATGTTTTTACCAATTCAATTCATTAGTTTCGATTATAAATTCGGGAAAAACTAAATGATCGGGTTGACCGCCATGAAATTAAACTAGGATTATCATTTTGGGACTAATTTTTGGTGTTAAATGACGAGAATTTTCAAATCTTGAAATCGATCAAATTTAAAATGGTCAAAATTACCGTCGCAAACGAAAGATGAACAAATTTTGTCCTCGCTAGCACATTCCGTCATGTTGCCATCTGTCGAAATGCCCAAAGTGTGCAGCCGTTTTGGCAGATCCCCCGGCAAATCGCCACTGGTGCCTTGGAAGCAGCGAAGCGCTGAAAAATTTAAAAAATGTAAAATTTAATGAAATTTTCGAAGTAAATAAATATTAAATTTTATTAAATTTACAAAATTATAATTATGAATAAATAAATTTAAATAATTTTTTGTTACTTGAGCCCTCAAGTGCGTTGGAAGAGAGAATGAAGGCAAAAAGTACCAAAATACTGACTAACTTCATCTTTAAAGAAATTTTGCTATGTAAATTTTTATTTATTTTAATTTAAAAATACAAAAATTATGCAACATAAATAAATTTAAAAATTTTTAACAATTGCTTGGGCATGGAGAACAAAGGCAAAAAGTGCAAAAACATTGTGACAAACTTCATCATTTTTTAAAATTTTTTTGTATTCCTTTTAAACATTTTAAAATTAAAATTGACTTCATTTTTTTATGCAAAATAAAAAATTGTTTTCAAATATTAGCCATTTAATCATCATTATTCAGTCCTAAATCAACACCATTAGAGGAGGGGCAGCACCTACCAATTTTGTTTATTGGGTTGACAGATGAAGCAAATAGATAACTTTTTCGCCTTTTCAATCATTCACTCCCATTGCTTTAGAAAATATGCTAATCAAATGGGGCACCAAAAATGTGATTTGGTAGGCAAGGGTTTAGCACAACACAACTCGTGAAAATCGTAAATATTTATGTTAATTGATGAGAGAAACCAAATTAAGAGGTAGTAGACAAACAAAAATCATAAACACGTTTATAAAAAAGAAATTTAAAATTTAAATATTATTATGAATTATTAATTTTAAAAAGTGTTCTATGAAATTCAATGAAAAAATATTCAATTAATTAAGAGTACAAACGAAAATGATAAACACTTTTATGAAAAAGAAATTATAAATTTAAAATAGAAAAATTTTTATATAAATAAAAAATGTGAATTTATTTGCTAAAATTTGTTGATCAAACTGTGTTTATTTCTTCTCTTGTTTGTTGTTGTTTTTCCTTGAAATCACAAATTTAATTAATTGATATTTTCTTCATTTTAAATTAATCACTTTCTGTTAAGCCAGCGGACTAGCTCAACTGGTACTGGCACCACAATTGTCTGATTCTTTTCGGCACTTAAAATAGAGTGACTCATTAAAAGCAATTATCGGTTGATTAGGAAGGCAAAATAATGGAGTTTTTGGGACTGCAATTATGTATATCCTATTTTTTGAACTAAAATTTTTTCATGAAAATTTCTTTTTTGGATACTCTCAATCTAAAATTTTCACTGCTTACGTTATTTCATAAATTTTTTTTGTCTAATTTGTAAGAAATATTTTTCAATTGTTAAAAAAGAAAACGAAAATTCGACTCTAACAAAACGTTTTTTTTTTGAAAATCAAATTTTCAAATGAAGGAATTTTTGAAATTTTCATGACATTTTCAATTTTAAGAACATTCAGAGAATGTTGTTCATAAAATTTGTTACCCCCTAATTAACGATGCTTTTTCTGCCCTCTCTGATTAAATTTTTTTTTCGATCGATTTATCAGTCCGATGATTGATCACCTGATCGCTTTCAATGTTTGCAGGAATGACAAATGAATTGCGGACGGCGATTGGGAGATCAGTTCGGCGGCTTGGCTTAGTGCACGTGAGGACAATTCTTCACCCTCGGCGGCGATCACTTTGGCACGCGCTTCACGCGTTGCTTCCGCTTCCGCGGCCATTGCGCGCTTTAAAATTTAATTTGTAAAAAAAACAAAAATTTTTAGGACCTGTAATTGAAAGGGTAGGCGTACATCCTTGATCTCAACCCTTTCAACTTTAACGCCCCTGAAATTAAAATGCTTAAATTTTTTTAAAATTCTCGAATAAATGCCATGGGTATGTAGCCTCGTCCAAGGTTTCCTAAAAATATTTTTCGTTTTTGGATTTTTTAAGAATTTGAACCTGAATTTTGAGGCTGATGTGATCACGGTCACTAAATTATTTATATATTTTTATTCTCTTTGTTTAATAAACTCCATAAATTTTTATTTATTTTATTATTTATAAATTATTTATTCATTAATCAGTTGCTAGGTAAAAAATCATTCAAAAATAAAATTTATTATTTTTTTTATGTATTAATTATACAATTGTATATTTAAAAAATATTCACAATACAGAAATAAAAGCATTTAAAATTAATTTAATTTATACTACAAGTTTCTTTGTTAAACAATATTATTAATGGTGTATAAATAGAATTATTATAAATAATTTAAATTTTTATTTTACGATAGTTTGTGTAAATAAAATACAAAAAAAAAAAAAAATTTCAAATTATACTATTATTTTACTATTATCAACATTTTTTGTGACCAATTTTCTACCTCAACATTTCGGCCAATGTTTTTGTGCCAAGAACATTGCGCAGTGTTGTCTGGGCCAACAATTTGGTGGACCGGCTGCAGTCCTCCACATTTGTGACCGAAATTGTTGCATTTGAAATGCGGAAATATACGACCACATCGACCGCCACAGTGACCGCGTCACGGGAGAGAATCTTTTTTTTTAATTTTTAAATCCAAAAATTATGATTAAAATGAATTATTGGCGCTATATTTCAAAAAGGGCTTTAAATTTTTTTTATAATCGTTTTTACAAAAATCGGATTTCCTTTTTTAATAAATCGCTTTTATCTATTTTTCTTGACCCCAATTAATTGATAAAAAATTAAAAATATAAAATTATATAAATAATGGAATAATTATATTTTTATCCAGCGGGACTATCTAATAAATTTTTTAGCCATTTTGTAGAATTACAAAATTTTATTTTTTTATTTTTTTGATTGAAAATTTTGTCATTATTTTGCACTTAAAAATCCATTCAAGCCCCGGCAATAAATTACTTCTTGTGGCTGCACATCAAATGTTAACACTCTTTAAAGAAAAAAATTAAAAAAAATTAAATTAAAATATTTAATTTTCTTTTACCGTAAGTCCACTTTACGAAAGGTGTCAAGGCATGGGTTGACAAAAAATAAACCTAAAAATTTTTAATCCATAAAAAATGCGAAAATTAAAAAATTACCAGGCCCCCTGGCACCGCCTGGGATCAGTCGGCCAAGCCGAAAAATCACCGCCCGTTCATATTCCTTAACAATTTTGACGAATAAATGCCATGGGTATGTAGCCTCGTCCAAGGTTTCCTAAAAATATTTTTCGTTTTTGGATTTTTTAAGAATTTGAACCTGAATTTTGAGGCTGATGTGATCACGGTCACTAAATTATTTATATATTTTTATTCTCTTTGTTTAATAAACTCCATAAATTTTTTTAATTGGAATAACAAAAAAAATAATCATTTAATACATTCATAATCTATCTTTTTAATATTAAAAATTTAACAAATTATAATAAATTATTATAAATTTATATTTAAATGGATTGCAAAATTACGGCCCGGCCGGCAAAATTTGGCAATTATTTTTTCAAAATTAGAAATTACGGTCGGCAAAGAAAACTGCATCCTGAGCAGCAGCAGCTGAGTGCCGGGATGGGTGCGTTTTCCAACGGGTCATCACCATCGATGACTAAAGAAACAAAAATTGAAAAACAACCAGATTATTTATTCGATAGCCCTAAGTGTTTTATATTAGCGTGTAAAATTTCAAAAAAAAATCCTTTAAATTAAATAAATAAGTTTGACCAAAAAGTCCGAAAAACTAGGTCTTTGAGACTGGACATAACTTTTCTGAATATTTATGAAATTTTTAAAATTTTGCATTCTCAAAGAAAACAAACATTTTAAGTGCTTTTGAATGAGTTCGATAATTAAAAATTCAATTCCGATTACTTTTTGGACAAAGTTATGAACATTTTTTTGTCAAAAACTTCCATTTGATGTTTTTTTTGAGTGTCAATGCCATTTTTAATGGTTTTTGAATGACGTCATAGCCATCCATCATTTGGTCTGTGTAAATGATCCCGGTACGTCTCCAACCGATGTTTTGCGCTGTTGGATGGGTAATGAGTGGTGAGATTGTTGCTGTACAAGCGGTGAAACACCACGCTTCATCTTCGGATCACGCTCATGGTGTTGTGTCACGAATGGATGCTGGTTAAAATATTGCAAATAAAATATTTTGGCAAAAAAAAATTCTTATAAATGGCAAAGATTAAGATCCCACCGTATCAGCCCGGTTACGGTAATTTTTCACTGCGATTATGTACATTAAAATTATCAAATAATGGCAAGAATATTTTAGTCAAATTGCTCTGACAAAGTGAGCAAAACTTTAATGCATATTCTCGCTCTCATAATTCATCGACTCGGAAATAAAATTCTTTCTACGTTTTCGTGGTCCCAATTTCGTTGCCAAGTTTCCTTGTCCCGAGTCTCGACTCAGGTCTCGTGAATTTTTCGGTCTCAATTAGCTAACAAGCCAATTTTGTTTACTGATTGCTTGCGCGGTTGGATGAGTAGCGAAGGCTGTGAGTGCCGGTGTGCCAACAATGGAACGCGCTGTTGCTGTTCATGCTGTTCATGCCCATGTAGTTTTTGTTCATGATGGTGCTGGAGTTGATGTCGATGTTGAAAATGATGCATTTTGCCAAAAATAAAAATTTCAACAATTTAAAAGAGCGATGAATACCGTAATGATTGGCTAATATTTTGGTCACAATTTTTTCAGCATTAGTTTATGAAAAGCTCAAAAAATTGGATTTAACTTTTTTAAACATTTTTTCTTCAAATCATTTCATCAGAATAAAAATTTTGGCTTTAAAATTTGGAGTTTTTATAAAAATAGTAAAATTTTCGTATTAATATAAATTTATGGCAAATGGAAAATCAAATCCTACAAAATTTTTTAGTTCAAATTGCATGCCATTCAAATTTGCTTGACGAAATTTCAAAACTTATAAAGAAAGTCACACACTTGAAGAAAGTGAATAAAGTTAATTTGCCACATCAATTGGAAAGTGTCGTCGTTTTCTGTCCATCACTTTTTGGCAATTTTGCCATAAATAAACGAATCCATCCCTAAGGGGCACAAAACATATTCAATTTAGAGTGCCGCTTTATCCTGAAACTTAATTTTTGTGTGAAGGGCAACAAAAGGCGTAAGATAACAACAGCAGAAATGCCAATTTCCTCAATTTTTGTTTTATTCAAACAGCAAAAATTTGCGAAAAATTGTAAAAAATGATATAGCGAAATAAAAAAATGATTATATAAAATGGAAGAAATAAAACTTAGAAAATCCATTTTTCAATTAAAATAATTTTACATGAAGCAATGAAATGAAAAAGTCTTTAGTGCCAAATCATTTTATTACCGGTTTTAAATTAATTTTCAGATTAAAAAGACTACCAGTATTTATAAATAAATTTTAATAAATTAGGTAGTCGAAGGAGTAAAACAATTAGTACTCCTATTTTTATCCAATTTAATCACCCAATCAATTTTCTATAAACGATCGGATAAAATTTGTAGGGAGTAATTCTGTAAAAGAACAAACTCAAATACATTTTCTAAGTGGGATTTTTCCCAGGATTTTCGGCTTCTTCCATTAATCAATTTTGCAAATTTTTCTACTTGTGTTTATTCGTTGAAATGGCGGAATATATCATTAATCATTTTCAAAAAAGCGATTTTTCCATGGCATGCTAAATTGGAAATTTAACAAGGCTCCAGCTCGTTCAATTCTGTCAGTTGGTTCCAAGCTTCTTCTGGACATTGGGCCGGGCGAGTCGCGGGCAAACAAATCATCTTAAAAAAATAAATTTATTAATTAGAATAATCCAAAATTTTAAAATAAATTTAATTTAAATATTTAATTAAATCTAAATTCAAAATTAAATATATTAATATGTTTTTTTAATTAATTCTAAAACATGAATACAATCATTATTATAAAACAATTTATTTCCATAAATCCGTGGTTTTTGATTAGAATAAAATATTTGAAAATATATTGTGTTTCTATTTTATGTCTTACTAATAATATTTAACTCACAATTTAAATTTAAAATAATTAAATAAATAATGAAATAAAAATTGTGTCTCACCGTGTGAGAGCCACCGGGGGCCGGCTTTTCATCCACACAATCCTTCCATTGGCAAATGGCCAAATATGCTGGCGGGCCAACTCCAATAATAATCGGGTACAAAAGTGCACATAAAAGCATTGTGGTCAATAAGAAATGTTGTCGGAACATATTTAAATGTTTTAGCTCTATGGAAAGCGAATTTTTTAAATTTTTGGCTTAGGCCAAAAATTTTTTAAAATTAGATAAATTTTTTAAAAATAAAATCATCTTAGAGTAATACCGAAATCCAAAACACAAAATCAGTCCAAGAATTTTGCAGGCTAATAGAGCACACTTAGGGCAATCGAATGATATTAACAATTTGTTGGATTTGATTGACAAAGAAAACAGTTATAGCCAAAAACAGGCTGGGGCCAAAACGTGCTGGGGCCCAACAATTAACAAATTATGTAATATTATTTGCCAAAAAAAGTAAAAAAATAATTATCAAGGATTTGTGTGTGTTCTTATCATTAAGGAATGAAAAAGCAAAAATGTGTTGTAAACTTATCGTAAACAAAATGAATGCATCATTACTAAAAATGAGGTGACAAATTTAATGGATGTAACGGAACGACCGCTCGGCGTAGAATGTTGAGAATAAACGGAGAAAATCGATGCACCAAGAAAATGGCAAAAGATGCAGAAACTACAATTAATGTATATATATATATATGAAAAAAATAGATTTTTCTACGACAAAAAAATGTTTAAATTTTTTGAAAATCCAAAAAAAAAATGCCAAATTTAGCAGATTTTCAAGAATTTTATCGGTTTTCAAACAATTCAGAGAATTTTTCAGCCCTGGTACATCCCTGCTGTCCCATGATGAAAGTTCATCCAACAGACTTTGTTGCCTCATCCCGACCAATTTAATCATGGAAATTTTCAAAAAAAATTTTTTTTTTTTTTTGTTTTCCGGTGCCAGTATAATGCACAACATTCTTGAGCTATTTAATTTTTTTTGTAAATAAATCAGGGTATGAATTTGTCCTTGTGTGCCATTGGGGAAAAAAAGAAAGAAAATATTCCATAATAAAAAACAATTTTATTTAAAAAATTACAAGGAAATAAATAAGGGACAGTTAAGCAAATGTTGGAAAAAATCTAAAAATGTTTTTGGTGAAATTTGAGATTGAAACATTATGCCAAAGAATTAATTTTTTTTTTAATCAGCAAAAATCTTTCATGTGATTGATCACAAATCAGTAATTACTGATCGTTGTCACACTGATCCGGCTGGTCTTTGTTGCTGTGGCACATTGTTATTGTTTCTGTTGTTGGCATTGTTTTCGGCATAATTTGGTTGATCCATGCCATGGCAATTGGCCAATTTGACACCGGATTATTGTCATTGCGCAAAAAACGGAAAATGGCACGGCCAAAGTTGGCACAATCATTTCGAATTCGTTTGTTCAGCAACAAATACACCATGACAACCTTAAAGAATATGAATCTGTTTAAATAAAAACAAATAAATAAGTTTTCAATTATTTTTTAAAAGAAATCCTACAAACCATTGGCAAAAACCCATGCATAAGTGCCAACGATGATGTAAATTTTACTGATTCTGACAAATTGCATTGAGACATAAATTACGGCGGTAATTGTGTGGAACAAACTTATGATAAGAACTTCTTTTTTTTTCTCACACGAAAATCCAATTCTCATAAGGTGTACATTTTTAGATTTTTTCCAACATTTGCTTAACTGTCCCTTATTTATTTCCTTGTAATTTTTTAAATAAAATTGTTTTTTATTATGGAATATTTTCTTTCTTTTTTTCCCCAATGGCACACAAGGACAAATTCATACCCTGATTTATTTACAAATAAAATTAAATAGGTCAAGAATGTTGTGCATTATACTGGCACCGGAAAACAAAAAAAAAAAAAAATTTTTTTTGAAAATTTCCATGATTAAATTGGTCGGGATGAGGCAACAAAGTCTGTTGGATGAACTTTCATCATGGGACAGCAGGGATGTACCAGGGCTGAAAAATTCTCTGAATTGTTTGAAAACCGATAAAATTCTTGAAAATCTGCTAAATTTGGCATTTTTTTTTGGATTTTCAAAAAATTTAAACATTTTTTTGTCGTAGAAAAATCTATTTTTTTCATATATATATATACATTAATTGTAGTTTCTGCATCTTTTGCCATTTTCTTGGTGCATCGATTTTCTCCGTTTATTCTCAACATTCTACGCCGAGCGGTCGTTCCGTTACATCCATTAAATTTGTCACCTCATTTTTAGTAATGATGCATTCATTTTGTTTACGATAAGTTTACAACACATTTTTGCTTTTTCATTCCTTAATGATAAGAACACACACAAATCCTTGATAATTATTTTTTTACTTTTTTTGGCAAATAATATTACATAATTTGTTAATTGTTGGGCCCCAGCACGTTTTGGCCCCAGCCTGTTTTTGGCTATAACTGTTTTCTTTGTCAATCAAATCCAACAAATTGTTAATATCATTCGATTGCCCTAAGTGTGCTCTATTAGCCTGCAAAATTCTTGGACTGATTTTGTGTTTTGTATCTTCCGTTGGCCAGGCGCGTAGTTGTCTGGTCGAAGATTTGTTGGGCCGTCTCATCATCATTTTCGAGGGGGTCATCTCTGATGCCAATGTTTTGAAGGTCCCAGAATTGCCGTAGCGAGTCAAGATCAGAGATGGATTCGTTTCTCTGAGTCCCACTGACAGCTGAATTGGTCATCTTGTCTTCATTGGCAGAAACATGGACGGTGACGGGCATGACGGACAGTGGATGATCGGCAGTTGGACGAGACGGAATTTCATCGCGCCCGCAGATTCAGTGGAACCGATTGAAGTTTGAACGTTGAACAGTTGCGGAGACACTCTTTGGACGCCGTTAAAAAACTTCCAGAAGTCTGCCATTCCAACGAGAATGTCCGGTTCCTCGTCCACAGGTACTAACATTCCCTGGAGGAATGTGGCACGGCGCACTGATGGCACAATCCAGTCCGTTCGATGGACAACCAACGTCTCGTAGCCACCGTCCTCTCGTTGGACGCACAACACGTGTTGTGGCGCTTTCATCTGGATGGGCTGCCGAGTGTAGATAGGATTCACCTCGAGCTCATCGTCTTGCAGTTTCGGAAGGCTCAGTTGCCGTATGAGGGACGAATGGAGAGACAATTGCCATGATTGTAGTGACAATTGTCGGCTCAGAAATTGGGTCAGCATCATTGGCAACAGCGGATGACACCAAATCGGCACTCTCTCAGCTGATGTCCTTTCCGTAGGCAGATAAGGCATCGGTTCTGCTGCAAAAGGCATCTTTTTCGAGTCTCTGCATCTGTCACTTTGTTGCACTCCGAGTCGCAATGCTGGCCAGGGCAGAACAGACAGGAAGGAACTCGCTTGTCATCAGAATTTCTGACTGACTGAGCAACGGAAAAAACTCGCGCATTTTCATGCCGTTCTGGTCGCTGAGGTCGATTTGGCCTTGCTTCGTGCCGAAATCGTGTTTGTCTGTCGGCATTTGTTCCGCGCAGACACCGTTCAACCTCTTCTCTGACTCCGAGAACTTCGGCGAGTCCAGCTCTGAGCTGAGGAGTACCCCATGGGATGCCTGCCGCACGTTCCATTTTGACGAGTTCCAGTGGACGGCAGTTTGCTGCGGATGATTTGGTACATGAATGGGCTGTCATCCGGCATGTTGAGGTTCGAAAGTTGGCGGCACACACGTTCCAAAGTCTCGAGGAAGTGTTGCAGTGATCCAACGCTATCGTCACCGACCGAAGATTGATCAGTTCGGACTGAAGTGCCTCGGCAATTTTCCGTGGATCCCCGAAGAGTCGCCTCAGTGCGGCGATGGCATGGACGTAATTTTCCCCTCCACGGTAGGCTGTAACGGCGCGAGCAGCCTCACCACGTAAGCACCCGTGGAGGTAATTAAGTTTGTCGACGGGCTCGAGGGTGGCACGATCGACAGCACTCTCAAAACTTTGCCAAAAGGAAGGCCATTCCATCGGTTCGCCCGAAAAAATGGGAAGACTAAGCTGCGGAAGCCGAGAAGTGGCATGAGGAGCAGCTGCCGGCGGCATTGGCATATTAAGAGCATTGGCGACCGGTACTGGAGGTGGCTGATAAGCATGATTCGCAGCAGCCGGCTGCTGAATATTGGCACCAGCAGCAGCATTGATCGCCACAGGTATGGCTGGCACTTGTGCAATGGCTTGGTTCACAGCAGCTGCTGGCTGCTGTCCTCCCGCTGGCATGACTTGGTTAGGTGGATTTGCGAGCTCTGCTGCTATGTGAGCCAGCAGCTCTCGCGCATCCTCTAACCAATCCGTCAGATGACGGTCGTCTCTCACAAAGTTGGCAAATAGCGCTTCCTCCGCCTCTCGTGCCGGGCCTTGGAGTGTGTTCATGATTGTACCCCATGCATCCAGTTCGACTTCCATCCTTGACAGGATTCGGATGATGTGGTCTCGTTCCTGCTCAGGGAGTCGACTGATTGGGCATCCGGATCGTCTTCATCCAGCAAGTTCTCGGCTGAGGTGATGTGCTGGCGAAGACGGATAAGTGCAGCCATCCGGCATCGTGCAGAAGACATTATGAATCGCTAACGACACCACTTGTCGCACAAAGGGGATGGACAACGACCGGGAGGGGGGATGACCACGAGGGGGCAACGAAAGGGCTAAGAAGGGCGGCGGGCGGAGAGACGAATGGGCGGAAAACACGGGGGACCAGCCAAAGAGTGGGGGAATAATGAGCGAGTAGACGGTTAGAGAAGTGCGCTTTATTCCAATGCAGAACAGTGAAGTCAATGGAAATGGTGAAGTGAAGAACAGGAGAAGTGAGAAGCATTTAAATAGGAGAAGAAATGTGGGGAACAAAGACCGAAATGATGATTAATACAAAAAAATGGACAGAATTTAAGAAACATTTAACATATAATTCTCAACAGAAGGAAATTAATCACCGGCCAAAGGCCAATCCAACCACATTATTTGTCCTTTTTCATTCTTATGGCCTTTCTTTCTTCGCAGTGAAATCTGATTTCTATGTTTGACATCTTCAAATCTACTGTTCTCTCTCGATTTGAAGTAGAATTTGGTCTGGAGGATGATTATGCATTCGAGTTCCGAAAAACTCACCATTACTCTCAAAACCCCAACCTTTGCATCCTTGTTGGTAAAGTTCACACTTCCACCAAGTTTTATTTTTTGTCATTTTGTGTTTGATGGATTGTCGAGATCGGA
>CP049707.1:21356848-21368836 GCA_004148225.2 Heterodera glycines
TTGGTTGTATTCCAGAAGCCCGACATTTTAGTAGACACACTTTTTCAATTTCGGCCAATTTAATGCCAATGATGTCATGTTTTGTCTTTGTTTAAATGTTTAATTTCGAATTTTTTGTTCAAAATCGAGTCAGGGATTTGGAATTTTAGAAATGGATGAGAGATATTCTTTATCTGTGACCCCGAAACTTCCCACAACACAGTATCTATTTGAGTTTGTTTGCAACCCTTTTTTTGTTGTGGTTTTAATTGGCTAATGAGGCTAAATTTTCAAATTTAAATTTTTTGATAAAATCTTAAAATTGCACTACAATAATCAAAATTTTCTAGGCGGGCCTATTGGCATGCATTTTATTTCTTTAAATAATTAATGTTTAATATTTTTAAGATCTTTTTTAATTATTGGGCCTCAAAAATCGAAATTTACGCCTAAGGGCACTTTTACAGTTTTGTTCACTTTTTATTAATTCCAAACTTTACATTTATTATTATTTTTTGCTTATTTTTACTAAAGAAAACTATCATAAAATTTTTAAGTCTAAAAAATGATTTTTTAAGTTGTTTTGTTATATAATACATTAATTAAAATATATTTTTTTTATGTTTGATTTAAACCCGAGCTTCAAAAACACGAATTTAACCAACTGAGCCACCAATTTTAAGTGGAAACACAGCCAAAATTTTGATTTTTGAGGCCCCATAACTTTTTTATTTCTTGCTATGGACCCGTAATATTAAAAATTCACAATAGAAGTCGACATTGCTCTATCCAATGGTATATAACACATATGCATTTTCCGACTTACAGTTCGGGTGGTTTCCCTTGTTAGTCAAAAACCATCAAAAAGGGCGTTAATCAAAAAACATCAAATGAAATTTTTTTTTTTTTTGCTATAACTTTGCTCAAAAGCAATTAAATTTTAAATTCTTTATATCCTTCGGTAGCGCTAAATATTTTATGTTAGCCTGTAAAAGTTATGAAAAATTTTTTGTCATATATTTTCCATTTGATAATTTTTTGACTAACGCAAATTTTATTGCTTTTGAAGTGCTCAATTAGCCGGAAAAATTAAAAAAATTCCAACAAATTTATATAACAAAATTGGCCGAACATTTAATATATTTTTTTAAATGTGTTTTTGGCCACAGCTTTTAAATATTAATGAACTTTTTTTTTAAATTTGTTATAGTACGCGACCAAGATCACAACCAGATAAATAATATAGATATCGCAATATTATAAAATAATTGAATGACGAGAGCAAATAATTAGGGTAGGAATAGCAAATGGGGCGGCTACTAATGGACGCTGTGTGTGACAGCTGTCCCAATTTTATATCCCTCTCGGCAACACAAAACTGACCAATGCGAAGCGCAAATAGATGCACCGCCAGGCACGACGTTTGGGAATAAAAGGGCTTTGAAAGTGCAAACATTTTAGGACCATCATTTGATTGTCCTTGGTAATTTCGAAGGTGCTAGGTCATTTCACAAAAAAGTGCGAATTTGGGCACTCCACAAAAAAGTGCCAATTTGGGCATTTTAAAAAATGTGCAAATTGGGGCAATTCACAAAAAGTGCGAATTTGGGCACTCCACAAAAAAGTGCCACTTTGGGCAATTCACAAAAAAGTGCGAATTTGGGCACTCCACAAAAAAGTGCCAATTTGGGCATTTTAAAAAAGTGCAAATTGGGGCATCACAAAAAAGTGCGAATTTGGGCACTCCACAAAAAAGTGCAAATTTGGGCATTTCACAAAAAGTGCAAAATCAAAAATTTGATTTTTCCTAGGATTTTTTTAATCAATTTTTAACTTATAAATATGTTAAATTTAAATAAAATTGATGCTTAAAATACACACTCTTTTAAAAGTTTTGTTGGATTTCGAATAAAAGAATAATTAAAATTTACTTAATATTAAAAAAAATCATCCTCGAGATGATGACTAAGCATTTTTTAAAATTTTGAAGTTCAATTATAAATGGACTAAAATAGCATTTTTTAAAATTTTGAAGTTGGATTATAATTTAAAAATGCTAATAAATAAGTATCTGACTAACGATTTTATGTAATATTAAGAAACTTTAATTATTATTTTTTTACTCGAAAACTTTTAGAACAATGTGCATTTTAAGCATCAATTTATTTAAATTTTAACATATTTATATGTTAAAAATTGATTAAAAAATCATAGGGAAAACAGATTTTTGTTTTTTACACTTTTTCTGAATTGCACCAATTTTCACTTTTTGTGAACCGCCAAATTTGCACTTTTTGTGAAGTGTCTGTCCAACCACGATTTCGAATAAATGACAAAGGTGGTAGAGAGGGCTCCCGGAAAATGCGTCAGTGCAAATTTTAATGTCCCTGGCAACGAACTCGAACAAAAAGTCGAAAGTCAAAATTTTCGAATTTAGCATTATTGGTTCAAAAACTGCGTAAATGATCTCATTTTGAAGAATTGTGTTTTATCATTCAAACACAAATGTTATTAGTATTTCACTTTTTCATTTCATTAACACAGTGATTTTTAAATCTTTAAAAATTTCATTTTTACGGGAACAGTTGGCCAAAATTATTTCAAACATTTCCAGACTTGGGGCTGACATATACATCATTTTTTTTCTGTTGGCCACACTTGAGTCTGGGCCCATTCTAAATGCGGTATTCCTGAAATTAAAGTGATCGATCATAATTGTGCATTTAACTGGGCCATACCAATGTCTGGGCCCATTCTAAATGCGGTATTTCTGAAAATTAAAAATTTTTTGAACAGTTGGCCATAATTATGATCAGCATATGTGTTCATTTGGCTGGGCCATACCAAAGTCTGGCCCATTCTAAGTGTGTCCTGATCATTGGCAATTGATGGTGATTGATTGAGTGATCAGCGGAATTGATTAGGTTCCGCTATTCCCAAATTGGAAAATGAGCAAAATCTTTTTTAAAATTGTTTAAAATTGATCTAAGCGATCGGAATAATGCAAAATGATAAAGAAAGCATTAATTAACTTTTTTTTAATTTGATTGATCAAAAGTCATATTGATTATTTTGCATGCCACTTTCAAATAGTCTAATTTCGAATTTATACAAAAAATCACTCATGATGAATTATTGAATTGAATTGTTTTTAATTTACCTGCAAATTTTTCAATTCTTTAAATCAAAATATACATAAATGAATTTCATAAAATTTGCAATTTTCTTTTGTCAGTAACTTTTTAATTGATTTTTGCAATTTCCAAATTGTTAAGGTTTGATCACTTTTTGACCAATTGATCATTTTTTGATATTATAGTAAAAGATTGACCAATCAATCATCCATTAATTAATTATAATTACTTCTGCGAGTTGGGGTTAAATCATGTGATAATCTGTGCACTCATTATGAAATTCTTATGTAATACTACAGAATTTTCAGCTTGAAATAATCATTCATTTAATTTTTTATTTGAATATTTTTATGCAATAAATCTTTTTATAATTATTATTTAATGAATTATTAAAATTAACTCAATTTTTATTTAAATATCCAATTTTTTTTTGATTACAATATAAAAAACATTAACTGAGTTACATATTAAACAACATTTATGACATTTTTTTTACTTCCTCTTCCGGGAGAATAAACAGATTAAATGGATGACGAAAATCCCCAAGAAGAAAATGGGACCAATTGGTCCGTCATCGTCCGATCATTAATTCCCAGAGAAAGTGGAAGAGGAACAGAAAGTGGAAGAGAACAGAAAGTGGAAGAGGAACAGAAAGCGGAAGAGAAGAAGAGGAACAGAAAGTGGAAGAGGAACAGAAAGTGGAAGAGAAGAAGAGGAACAGAAAGTGGAAGAGAAAGTGGAAGAGGAACAGAAAGTGGAAGAGGAACAGAAAGTGGAAGAGAAAGTGGAAGATGAACAGAAAGCGGAAGAGAAGAAGAGGAACAGAAAGTGGATGAGAAAGTGGACGACGAACAGAAAGTGGAAGCGGAACAGAAAGCGGAAGAGAAGAAGAGGAACAGAAAGTGGAGGAGAAAGTGGAAAATACCAATTTTAAAAGATTATTTTTGGTCCAACCAATGAAAAATTTGAATACTTTTTACGTAATTTTCTATTTTAATCTTTTTTTTATATCTAAAATTCCTTTTAATTTCCAAGCCCAATTAATCATCTATTATTAATTGTGTATTGTAAGAAATGTGCGAAAATGAATGTTTTGCATTTTTTCGCGCACATAATCAACAGAGCGGCCTCCGTTTAATCACAATATTAACACTAATTGCGTCAGGCGAGGAAAATATTTTTAATGAGTTTTTTATGCCCCGGGGACAATGAGCATTTACCGACCTAATTAGCCTTTTCCCGCTGCTTCATCATAGTCCATTATACATTTTTGTTCGCGTTTTAATGTCACAAACACAATTCATAAATTCTCAGAAATTTACATGTCTCACAATCAGACGATTTTTTAAAATCAGTTTGAGTAAGGTCGAAAGGATACAAACGGATATTTAATTACCGATTTGTTGGATCTCAAATTAAATTCCTTTATTTTTATCCAATACTGATATGAAAGTAATTTGCTTTTATGAGAATTGAAAGTTCACCCTATGTTCAAGCCTTTTTTTCAAAATTGGGAAATTCATTCCAACAGCGCAATAAGAAATGGGCAAAATGTTAGGCCTCGGGTGGGGATCGAACCCACTCGTCCACCCTATCATGTGGGTAACCCTACCACTTAACTACCGAGGCATATCCGCCCTTTTTTTTTTGTATCATATTAAGTTTTTACCAAAAATTTAAATTAATTTTTATTCCATAAATTATTATTTAATACACAATTAGGAAAAATATATAAATAAAATTGTAATGCATATTTTTTACTTGAAGCAAAATTACATCAACAAATATCCCCTTTTCACCACTAACACAACTTTTTAAAAAATCACTCCCGCCTCACTCCCTCCCTCCCCCCCCCCGAAAAAAATCGTATATTTTTTTGGCTAATGACAAAAAAAAAAGAATTGCCCACCCCTGTCCCCCGCCGAAAAAAAAAATTGAAATCCAACCCTCCGAGAATTGACGTTTGCGACCTTGGGACCTTGCTCGCTTAGCTTTGGGCCCATTCTATTTTTGCTTTTTGAGCGAGAGCACATAACCTGTTTCTTCTTCTATGGAACGTAATTTGAGCACACACAACCCCAGCAGGCGCATTTACATAGTGAAAATATATAAGAAAATAATTTTTTTTTAACCTTTCTTGGCCACACAACATTTGGCCATTGGACACACAGGAAAATGTGAGCCTTTTTGGCCACGCGCCATGTGCCGTCCGCCCCCTACAGGTGGAGAGGGGGCAGGGTGTCATAGAACATAGAATAAGAAGAAGAAGAAGCGGCTGTCACCAACAAGCCATCACACTAATTGCTTTGGTTGGCCGTAGTCGTCGTCTGTCAGCAATTTTAATGGGTTGTGTGAGTGAGGAGCTCAATGAACAGCAAATGGAAAGCGGTGCCGAAAAGGTTAAGCCAACCAACCAACAACAGCTGTGTGTGTAAGTGTGCCGATTGTGAGAGTTTGTGATGGGTGGGTGACACAGAACTAAGCAACCGAACACTGCCGGAAAATGAATGTTTTTTGGCTTAAATTTTTTTTGATTTTTGATTCCCTACTTTTTTATAATCAAAGTTTTTTTAAATGCTGTACTCTAATTTTAAACTATTAGTTATTCATTTAATAATATAATTAGGGCTAATTATGATTTTTTTTTTTTGGTGAATATTTTGCCATATCAGAAATCTCATTTGCTCAGAACAATTCATCAATTTGATTGAATTTTGAGTTAAAAAAAAAATTTATTTAGCGCACATTTTCATAAATTGAAAAATCCACTTGAATTATATGTAAAAAAATAAAGAAAAATTTTAAATTTTGTTTAGGAGTTTCCGAAAATTTTAAAAAATGATTAAATATGAAAAAAAAAAAAATCCCGTGAAAATGATGGATTCTTCAAATAATATAAATATTTGGAAAATTCCTTCAATTTTCATTCCTAAATATTTTTTAAACTTTAATGTGACTCACCCTTTAAAATTGCATTATTTTTATGAAAAAATAGTTTAAAAAAAATAATTTCCAATTTCTCATATGAAATCAGAATACTTTAAATAAATTGTTAATTCCTTGTAAATAAAAAATTGCATTTTTTCCACCAATTTCCACTCCAATGAACTATTTCGGATATGCCATTATGTTCACATGCCATACTTTTACAAGAATGCATTTATGGCCATAATGATAACACTTTTCCTAAGATTTTTTGGCCAACCGCCGCCCATTAAGGCCATTTCCGTGCACAAAAAATGCATTTCCTGAATTAGTGGAGCGTGTGACTTTTGGCCTTTTAAGCATGCTAATATATGTAAGAACATTAAGTATAATACTATAAAAAACCTATTTCAAAAAAAAATTATTTATTTCAATTGCCTATATTTTTTGGCCAATTTTCTTGCCAATTTTTAGACTTAATATAAAGCCATTTTTAAATTTAATTATTAAATTTTTTGGATTTTCAATATTTTTTATTATTTAAATAAATAAATTAATTAATTTACATATTTTCCATAGATTTGCTTTAGTTAAGCCGATTTTGACTTAAATTAAAGCCATTTTTAATTTGAATTATATTTTTCTTTTTTTTTGGTTTTCAATAAATTTTTTAATAAAATAAATAAAATATATTTATATTATTTTCCATGGGTTTGCTTTATTCAATTTTTGCTAATTTAATTTAAGCCACATAAATAATATTAAAATGTTTTCCCCCATTTTTTTTTGTACTTTGTGGCATTTTTCGCTGAATTTTAAAGAATTTATCTTCCCCCAATTTTCGTTTCACACCCTTTCTATGGCCTCAACAAAATTCCATTTATAATCCATTTATGTTTTGGCACTGGCCGGCACATAATTTGGTTTTTCAACGTGCCGACCGTCCCTTCCTTAACCCACCATATGACCAAATTTTTTTTAACAAAAATCGTTTTTAAAATTAAATTTAAAATGGAAATTGGCAAAATTAGCATAAAAAATTCAGAAGAAAAGTTGTATACATGAATGAACTTTCTTTTTACATATTTATTTTACATAAAGCCACTTGCTTTTCGGGTCCAATGTTCACACATCTTTAATCCGTTTCCATTTTTAACTCAAATAAAATTGCTCTAATCTTCAAAGTTTAAATACATTTCCATTTTTAACTCGAACAAAAATTGCTTTTTTGAATATTTAATTCCTCTTTAATTGGTTTGGTTCATTAATTATTAATCAGCCCATTCCCATAAGTCATTTTAACTTTTAATCTTTGGCAGTATGAGAAAATGTTAGAACAATTTTATTCTTAATTCACATCTTCTTAGTAAAGAATAAATTCTGTCATAGTGCCTAAAAAATTCATTTCAAAATTCATGAATTCAATTTCAAAATCTGAAATATGCTTATTAAAAAGCCTTTAATTTTCTCTTAATTATCCTATATGCAAATCAACAATTGTCTGTTTAAGCGATTTTTAAAAATTTCACAAACAATTGAATATACTCACTATGACAGAACTTATTCCTCACCCCCAATATATGGATTTAATGGGATTATTCTTTATAAAGAGTATTAATTTTTGAATGGTTTTTTATGAATGGATTTACATTTTTTGGAAGTTAAAAGAGAGTCAAAATAATTTTTCATGCAAAATATTTTGTTCGTAAATCTGTGGATTATTTTATAAAATGAATAGTTTTATTTGATTTTAAAAAGATTATTTTAAGAATTTTGCATGCTTTAGTTTTATTTTATTTAATATTTCTAAAAGTTTTCGACAGATTTTATAGTTTAATACAAATTTTATTTATTTATTTTTTAATAAATTTTAATTTTTCTTTCGTTTTCATAACTTTGGCTTTCTAAGATGGGCACTTGGTTTGCCGCTCCGCTGCAGCATATCCCTAATAAATAATAAGCATTTTAATTAAGCGCAAAAAAAAAGTACACAAAACTGAGAGGGCAGACCAGAGAAACAAAGACATTGGAGAAACAACGGTATTTTTCCGTAAGAAGAATAATGACAAAGAAACAAATTTAGGAAAATATTATACAGCCAATGAAAGATGGGCACTTGAGTGCCAAAGAAAAAAAGATTGCGCAAGACTATTCTAAAAGTAGAGAATGTCGACAGAGAAAAAGACAGTAGAAAATAGTGGGTGCGGATGTGTGTCTCCTGCCTCATCCATGGAATGCCAAAAATGACAAAAAAAGTGCCAAATGCCCTGAGGGCATTTCCCGCCTTGGCCACATGCCGTAAATGAATTGGCTGGGGCAGGGCCATGAGTTGTAAGTGAGTGGGTAGCGCCGAGCGGAAAACGTGAATACATTCTCAATGATACGACAAAAACATTTTCCTCGGCAGATACTGCGCGAAAGAAAAGGGCACTCATCTCCTAATTAAGGATACCTAATTAGTTTTTTAAAAATTTCAAAATTATTTTTTTATTACATGAATAATAATTAAAAATGTTTTCTATTTTATAAAATTGCTTATTTTTTAAATGAAATAAATTACTAATTTATTAATATGAATTATTTTTAATATAATAAAAGGGAAAATTCCACCAAAAGTGTAAGCGGCAACAATGCCCTTCTTTTGGTTATTTTATTTTTGAATAAATAAATAAATTTTAATTTTGATTTTTTTAAATGCTCAAAAAAAAATATTTTTGGTATATAATAAAAAAAAAATTCCCCATCTATCATTTATTTGGATCTTATTTGATTTTTTCTTGACTAAAATGAATTTCATTTTTTATTTAATTATAAATAAATGAAAATTTATTTATTTTTGTGTAAATGAATTTTCTAAAGATTATATTATAAAATTTGGGCAATTCTTTTGTGATCAACATTTCCAGTACGCCTCCCTAATCAAATTCTGTTGCTCCTCCAACCACCACCACCTTTTCACCAATGGCACATTCTTTTAACCAAAAATGCCGTGACTTTTTGTTTTCTTCCCATTTTTTTTCTCACAATATTCAAAATGCCAAACTAAAACCAATTTAAATATGATGCCGTTGTTGTTTTGCGTTTGCTGCCTGCTGTCTTTCGGCAACAAATTTCTCTCATTAAAATTTCTGTGCCATGAAAATTGAGCTTTTTCTCATCGCCTCCGCATCCCTGCCGGCGGCGCGGAGTGCAAAAGGCAAATGTTATAAAAACGCCTTAACCCCCCCCCTCCCTCCGGGGCCGTCCTCGTCCAATCCAATGGCATGCCATATAAGACTGATAAACTGGCACTTTTTAATCCATTCATGCCGAAAATTGTAAAATGATTTTTCACCCTAGATAATTGTTGATTTTGGCACGCAAGTTTTAGTTTTTCTCGTGTAATTCTTGGTAAAAAAAATTGGTTTAAAATAAATATATTCTTTCGAGTAAAATTGGCACGCAAATTTCATTTTTAAATAAAATTGTTGAAAATTTTTGAACATTTAATGAGCTCTCCAGCTACTCTTATATATTTTGAATTTAATAATATTTTCAAAAAATTAATAATATTTATAAAAAAAAAAATTTAAATTTTCGCTTTTGTTCAAAATTAAATTTGGTTTTATTAAGAAAAAATTTTAATGAATAAATTTAATTACTTAAATGACATGCCTAAATAATTTCTTTTTTATTTCTCAATTATTTTGTGAATAAAATATTAATAAAAATTTTTTTAGATTTTTCCAAAAATTTCGAAACCATACCTTGTGAACCATTGCAATGGGACAATCCATGGGCAAGCCGCACAATAAGCTGAAGGGAGACGATGTGAAAAAGTTGGCCAAACAGACATACTGTATGTTTATTTTTTGTAATAAAATTATATAATTATTTTTTTTTCAATTTAGTCACTGAAAAAGAAATCCGACAATGGCACAAAGGCTTTGTCAGGGACTGTCCCAACGGCATGCTAACTGAAATTGTAAATTAAAATTTATTTTAAAAAATTAATTAATTATTTTTCATTATTTTAAGGGCTTCCAAAAGATTTACAAGCAGTTCTTCCCCCAAGGGGATCCATCTGATTTTGCAGCATATGTGTTCAAGGTGTTCGACGAGAATAAGGTGATGCCAACGACTACGGAGTTATCGGAATAAAATTTAAAAATTAATTAAAATTTCCGATTTTTAGCCTCCTCCCTAGTATTATTTAATTTGAATTTTTCTTAGTAACTAAATCTTAAAAAGTCTTCCTTTTTTCCAATTTATTTAATTTTTAGTATCAAATATTTATTTTTTAAATATTTAAAATTTTCTTAGGGATTTCTTTAAAATTCTTTTTTTAATAATAAATTATTTTTAGCGCATTAATTTACTGATAGTTTTTTAAATCAAATTTTTAAAAGAATTCAAAAAATGGTTTAAAAAATTTCGTCTAGTAAAAATTTCATATTTTTTGATTTTTTTTAAAGGATGGTGCCATTGAATTCCACGAGTTCATCAAAGCATTGTCCATCACAAGCCGAGGCAATTTGGACGAGAAGCTGCACTGGGCATTCCGACTGTACGATTTGGACGGGGACGGATTCATTACGCGGGACGAAATGGGTACAAAATTTGGCAAAATTATTATTTTAATTTAATTTATTTATTTTAAATTAATTATAGTATTCCATTTACATAAGAAAAATTTATGGCCTCTTCATTAATGCGAACATAAAAATTTAACCAATTTTATTCAAAAGAATTTATAAATTCTAGGACAAACTAAAATTTCATATAAAAAAAATCAGGGCCAAATAATTTTTTTTTATATAAATCAATTTTATTTAAATTAAAAAATATTTTAATTTTTTATTTATTTTATATTATTATTACTGAGATAAAATTAAGAGCTGATTGTGAGCAGCATTAACAGGATGGTGGGCGATTCGGTGAAGCTTGTTGAGGATGACAACAGTCCTGAGAAGAGGGTGGACCGGATCTTCTCGATGATGGACAAAGTGGGGGACAGATTTTAATTTTGAATATATAAAAAGGAAAAATGTATTTTATAATTATTTAAAAAAAAATACTATTTTATATTCTCATTTTTTGAAAAATTGGGAGAAGTTCGTTTCCCGCCCCCCTCCCACACTCATGCTAAAAAATATTAAAAATTAATTTTTTAAACTTAGAACTCTTCAAAAAAAATCCAAGAGAAAAAAATTTTTAAAATTTGTTTTAGAGATATTTTTGGGGAAAAATTTTTTAAAAAAACTATCATTCATCATAAAATTTTATCTTTAAGTTTTCTATTATAAAATTCATATAAAAAAAAATTTCGGGAGGAAACGATATGGGGGCTTTTTAAATTTTTAAGAATTTCAAAAATTTTCTGGATTTGAAAAATAGAAAATTTAACTTTTAATTTTTCCCCATCCATTTAATTAATTTTTGCTTTTTAGAACAACGATGCCAAGCTGACTTTGGATGAGTTCAAAGAAGGTAAAAATCGGAATAAAATTTTTAAATTGAAATTTTCAATTTACAGGAGCCAAGGCTGATCCGAGCATTGTTCATGCGTTGAGCTTATATGAAGGCCTGGCCACATAAAAAAAAACAATCTTTTTTTCCCATTTATTGTAATTACCAATTTTTTTTTACAACCCAAAACTGATCAGAGGCAATGAATTTTTACAAAATTTTCAAGGTATTGATTGGCAAAAAAATTCATTTGAGAGAGATCATTTTGTGTTGCAAAAGCATAATTAATGTCCATTCATTTACTTATATAACAATTTTAATGCGAATAAAATATTCGGCATTCAATAAATTCAATTCTAAAAAAACAGCAAATCAGGCATAAATTTTTCAGAACCTCATTAAGGTAAAAAATCGAACAAAATTTCTCAATTTTTTTTTCTCGTTAGCGCATGAGGCACTGTCGGAAAAATGATAAAATTTTACAGGGTCATAGGCCAAATTT
>CP049707.1:21368936-21382300 GCA_004148225.2 Heterodera glycines
CGTCATACATATTATTAATCATTTTTTTGATCAAAAAATCACTAAAAAAAAATTATAGTTTGAATTTTTGCACAAAATTTCCTCTTCGCCCGACAAAAATTGGGGTCGTCCGGCGAGGCATTTGAGAGGAAAAGATAATTAATTTAATTGGACGATGATTTGTACATTATTGGATGGTCTTCACTCTCCAAAAATGGTGGTCCTCCCCGTCCGTCTTCGTCCCCTCCCCCATTTTCACATTTCTCCGATTGTGTCAATTCTTCATCCCCCCGTCCTTCGCCGTGGTGCTGGTGGTGGTGGTGGTGCACCTTTCCATCCATCTCACGGCGGACGGACCAACAAAAATTTTTCGATCGATTGTCCTTCAGTATTAAAATTAAAATTACTAAGAAAATATATTTATTTCATTTTAATTTTAAATAACAGATGAGGGCACTTTGAATATCAATACATAGTATGAGAATTGTCCTTGGATGTACCTTAAATATTCTTTAATTAAATTAATTTTTCATTTTTATACCGAAAATTTTTGGTTTCCATAGCCCCTGGATGACGCAATGGATATATTGTCTAGAAAAAACTATTCAAAAAATTTAATGCATAATGTATCCCTGTCGAATTATTGGAAAAAAAAAATTTAATTTACCAAATTTTGCCCCAAAATTTTTAATCAATTTCGGCCAATTTAATGCCAATGATGTCATGTTTTGTCTTTGTTTAAATGTTTAATTTCAAAAATTTCATGGATTAACATGACTTCCTCCACTCATTATTATAAAATGGATCCATCTCGAGACAATCCGGACCTGACCGAGGAGCGTCGGAAGGCCAAATTTGACCCGGAAAAATTAGGCAATTTTTTCTGGCAAGGCCAACTGAAACGGCGGCGCCAAATTTGTGACTATGTGCAGGCCCAGGGCACTGAGTTGGCACCGGCACAGCCCGTGCCGTTCATGACCCGCATGGAGAAGCTGGAGGACGTGGCCCGATTGGTTAGTGTCTCTCAGAATACTTGGGCAATGATTTGCCAAGGACAATCCTTGAAAATCAGTACCAAATTCCAATGAAGTCCTTGGAAAGATGTTTAATCCATTTTTGCAAAAATAACTAACTATAAAAAATGATTAAATTTCGAACAAATAAAATTTAAATTGTTTTTTATTCAATTTTTAAAATTTTCAGTCTGTTGGGATGAGAAAGCATGCCGAAAATGTGATCGATGTTGGCAGTCCACAGGAACAATTTTATTTCAACAGGTAGGGAAAAATGAGTACTGGAAAAAATTAATTAAAAAATCAGATTTAATCAGATTTTGAGAATTATTTCAATTGTGAAATGATATTTCAAATGATAAAAATGATATAGAGAATTATTCAAATTCCCTATATAAGAATAATATACCCCAGTTTCAAGCTTAAAAACTAATTTAAGACTTTCTACCGAATGTTACGGGTCGGGAGTGGGGTCAATCGACGTGGAATTTTAAGGGCTATAAGGAAAAACTATCGGCATCCCAATCGGTTAAGAATTGTTCGAACTGTGTTCGAAAAACGAGTCAAAATTTGCACTTTTTTGAGATGTTCCATTTTTGAACGTTTTTTGCATACCTTAAAAATAGTCAAATCGAAAATCGAAACAATTTGCCTCAGTCTACAAAGTCTGGGCTTTCGAATGATACCAAAATTGTTTGGGTCCGGGTCCGGGAAGTGCCCTAAAAAGGGAGCTCAAGCACCTTTGATCGGGATTTCTTCCAAAAAAGAAGGAAAAGGAAAAGGGAATTAAAAGGGATGGTGGCAAGCGACCCGGTGGTCAAGTGGTTAGTGTGCTTGCCTTTGGTCATGGGGTGTTGTGGGTTCGAGTCCCATTAATTTATGGGCTTTTCCCGTCAAATATTATATTTAAATTATTCGTTTTAAAATTTTTTTTAATGTTTTTTATAAGAATTTTATGAGTGAGTTAAAAGAGAAAGAAAGACATAATAAAAAATATGGAGCAAAGTACTTTTGGATAAAAATTGATTACTTTCCTTTCTTTCCTTTTTTTATATGTAATGCACACTCGCCAGTGGTCTTTAACCTCGCCTTTTCAATAAGCAAAAAATGTCTCCTCCTTTTCTTTCCCCAGTTCATTATCAATTGTTTCCATTTACATCATCAGTTTTTTACTGCTCCTACTTTTATTCAATAAATATTTCCAACTAAATTATTGCTGTTTTAATAGCATAAATTTTTAGTTTTTGCCTTTGGTGGTGGTGGGCGACGGCTCGGGTCCCACCTATTCTGGGTGTTTTCATCCATTATTTTATTACATTTTTTGAATGATTTTATTTTTTTTAAATTAATTAAGTTTATTAAAAATAATTTATTTTAAATATTAAAAATAATAATTCTTTCTTCCTAATTTAACCCAAAAATCTATTGTTTGACCTTTTTTGTGCAAAATCATTTAAAAAATGGAGACAAATTAATAAGTTACCTAAACATAAAATTATAAATATTTTATGCCAAAAAAGAAGGAAAGTGAAAAGGAAATGCGGAAGAGAAAGTGGAAGAGGAACAGAAAGTGGAAGAGAAAGTGGAAGAGGAACAGAAAGTGGAAGAGAAAGTGATTCCCCATCTATCATTTATTTGGATCTTATTTGATTTTTTCTTGACTAAAAATGAATTTCATTTTTTATTTAATTATAAATAAATGAAAATTTATTTATTTTTGTGTAATTGAATTTCCCAAAAAAAACAATGATAAAAATATTTTTGTTTTTCTTATATAAACATTTCCAGTACGCCTCCCTAATCAAATTCTGTTGCTCCTCCAACCACCACCACCTTTTCACCAATGGCACATTCTTTTCAACAAAAATGCCGTGACTTTTTGTTTTCTTCCCATTTTTTTTCTCACAATATTCAAAATGCCAAACTAAAACCAATTTAAATATGATGCCATTGTTGTTTTGCGTTTGCTGCCAAGTGGAAGAGGAACAGAAAGCGGAAGAGAAAGTGGAAGAGGAACAGAAAGTGGAAGAGAAAGTGGAAGAGGAACAGAAAGTGGAAGAGAAAGTGGAAGAGGAACAGAAAGTGGAAGAGAAAGTGGAAGAGGAACAGAAAGCGGAAGAGAAAGTGGAAGAGGAACAGAAAGCGGAAGAGAAAGTGGAAGAGGAACAGAAAGTTTTTAATCCATTCATGCCGAAAATTGTAAAATGATTTTTCACCCTAGATAAAGAGGAAGTGGAAGAGAAAGTGGAAGAGGAACAGAAAGCGGAAGAGGTAAAAAAAATTGGTTTAAAATAAATATATTCTTTCGAGTAAAATTGGCACGCAAATTTCATTTTTAAATAAAATTGTTGAAAATTTTTGAACATTTAATGAGCTCTCCAGCAACTCTTATATATTTTGAATTTAATAATATTTAGAAAGTGGAAGAGAAAGTGGAAGAGGAACAGAAAGTGGAAGAGAAAGTGGAAGAGGAACAGAAAGTGGAAGAGAAAGTGGAAGAGGAACAGAAAGCGGAAGAGAAAGTGGAAGAGGAACAGAAAGCGGAAGAGAAAGTGTAAGAGGAACAGAAAGCGGAAGAGAAAGTGGAAGAGGAACAGAAAGTGGAAGAGGAAAATTTCAAAACCATAATACCTTGTGAACCATTGCAATGGGACAATCCATGGGCAAGCCGCACAATAAGCTGAAGGGAGACGATGTGAAAAAGTTGGCCAAACAGACATACTGTATGTTTATTTTTTGTAATAAAATTATATAATTATTTTTTTTTTCAATTTAGTCACTGAAAAAGAAATCCGACAATGGCACAAAGGCTTTGTTAGGGACTGTCCCAACGGCATGCTAACTGAAATTGTAAATTAAAATTTATTTTAAAAAATAAATTAATTATTTTTCATTATTTTAAGGGCTTCCAAAAGATTTACAAGCAGTTCTTCCCCCAAGGGGATCCATCTGATTTTGCAGCATATGTGTTCAAGGTGTTCGACGAGAATAAGGTGATGCCAACGACTACGGAGTTATCGGAATAAAATTTAAAAATTAATTAAAATTTCCGATTTTTAGCCTCCTCCCTAGTATTATTTAATTTGAATTTTTCTTAGTAACTAAATCTTAAAAAGTCTTCCTTTTTTCCAATTTATTTAATTTTTAGTATCAAATATTTATTTTTTAAATATTTAAAATTTTCTTAGGGATTTCTTCTAAAATTCTTTTTTTAATAATAAATTATTTTTAGCGCATTAATTTACTGATAGTTTTTTAAATCAAATTTTTAAAAGAATTCAAAAAATGGTTAAAAAAATTTCGTCTAGTAAAAATTTCATATTTTTTGATTTTTTTAAAGGATGGTGCCATTGAATTCCACGAGTTCATCAAAGCATTGTCCATCACAAGCCGAGGCAATTTGGACGAGAAGAAGAGGAACAGAAAGTGGAAGAGAAGAAGAGGAACGGACGGTTTTATAACACGCGACGAAATGGGTACAAAATTTGGCAAAATTATTATTTTAATTTAATTTATTTATTTTAAATTAATTATAGTATTCCATTAAAATTTATGGCCTCTTCATTAGTGCGAACATAAAAATTTAACCAATTTTATTCAAAAGAATTTATAAAAAAAATCAGGGCGCCAAATAATTTTTTTTTATATAAATCAATTTTATTTAAATTAAAAAATATTTTAATTTTGAAAGCGGAAGAGAAGAAGAGGAACAGAAAGAATTAAGAGCTGATTGTGAGCAGCAGAAAGTGGAAGAGGAACAGAAAGCGGAAGAGAAAGTGGAAGAGGAACAGAAAATGGAAGAGAAAGTGTAAGAGGAACAGAAAGTGGAAGAGAAAGTGGAAGAGGAACAGAAAGCGGAAGAGAAAGTGGAAGAGGAACAGAAAATGGAAGAGAAAGTGTAAGAGGAACAGAAAGTGGAAGAGAAAGATAAAGAGGAAAAGGAAGTGGAAGAGAAAGTGGAAGAGGAACAGAAAGTGGAAGAGAAAGTGGAAGAGGAACAGAAAGCGGAAGAGAAGAAGAGGAACAGAAAGTGGAGGAGAAAGTGGAAGAGGAACAGAAAGCGGAAGAGAAGAAGAGGAACAGAAAGTGGAAGAGAAAGTGTAAGAGGAACAGAAAGTGGATTTCTAATTTTATAAAATTCATATAAAAAAAAAATTCGGGAGGAAACGATATGGGGGCTTTTTAAATTTTTAAGAGAGAAAGCGAGAGTGATGAAATGAAATGGGAAGGTAGAAAGGAGGGAGAAAAGGGATGAGAAAGAGGAAAAGTAAGAGAGAGATTTTAAGTGATCGTATTAAAAATTTGAATTTTAAGAAAAAGTTAACTGAATTCCCGGCCATTAAAAAATCGGTTGCCTTCTTACATATAAAAGTTTTTTGGCGCGTAGCGCCCTCTAGAGACAGTGTTAAATAGCGAAGCTATTTCAATTTTAAAAAAATAAATTAAAATCAATTACTTTCAGTGCCCTACGGGCACTGGTTGATAAAATGATAAATCTTGGGATATTATTTGACCAAAAGATTTATTTATTAATGAGTGAGTGAATTAATTATTTTCACTCATTTGCTGTTAATTAATTAATTTAATTATATCTTTTTTTCTTTTGCATATCTAATTTTTGCCAATTTTTGTCCATAGGCATAAATTTTAAGGACTGCTGATCACTCAAGCAAGGACAATCCCTATAAATAAGGACAAACATTCCTGATATAATTCATATTTATTAAACCATTTTAAGCCTGATCTGCGGTTATGACGGCTCCCCGTTCCATTTGCACTTCATTATGGCACTGCCAGCAATGATCAACAACTGTGATGAAGAACAGGCGGCCGAATGGTTGCCCAAGCTGTTCAACTGTGAGATCATTGCCACTTATGTGCAGACAGAAATGGGCCATGGTAAGTGGCACTGATCAGCTGAGTGATCGGCAATCAAAAATTTAATTTTTTAATGATTTTTAAATAATAAGTTAACAATGCAATGTTTAATTGTGATTTTAAATTTACGGAACATTTTATGTCAACAAAATATACTGTAGCAAATGATCAGAGTTGAAGGCAAATTAGCCTGATCATTATTCAGCATTCTAATTTAATTTGATTAGAAAGGTCCGGCTTTTTTATGCGTTAAACAATTAATATTCAAAGCCGAATAGTTGATCAGAATGTATAATATGATCATAAAATAATATTGATCATCTTTATTAAAAATATATGTTTTTTAATAAATTTTTTAATAATAAATTTTTAAATAACTTTTTTTTAATATAATTTTAATTAAAATACTAAAAATAAAAAATGGTTTCAAGGCACAAATCTGAAGGCATTGGAAACAACAGCAACTTACGATGCTTCTCGTCAAGAATTTGTGTTCAATTCACCGACAATCACATCAACAAAATGGTGGCCAGGCAATCTTGGCAAAACGTAAACTTTTGAAATTTAAATTTAAAACTGCCTATTTTTAAAAATTTAGTGCCAATTTTGCTGTCGTAATGGCACAACTGTACACAAACGGTAAATGCTACGGTGCACATCCATTCTGGGTACAATTGCGAGACATTGAGACACATAAACCATTACCTGGTAAATTATAATTTAAAAAAAATATTGATTTTTAAAATTTAAAATTTTTGAGTGTAAATTTGTATGAAATTTAAATTAAAATAAATTAAGAATAATAATTATATAATTAAAGGCATTACTGTGGGCGACATTGGGCCCAAATTTGGCATTGGTTCAAATGATAACGGTTTTCTACGGTTCAACAACTACCGTATACCGCGCATGCACATGTTAATGAAACATGCCAAGGTGCGATTTTACATATATCTGATCTGATAGTTAAAACCAAAAAATTCTTTTATAAAAATTTAATTAAAAAAAGTAAATCTAAGATATAATGTAAACCAGGGATGGCATTCCGAGGCCACAAAAAATTTGGTAAGTCGGAATCCAAGACCCAAAAATTTTTCGGAAATCCTAAATCTGAAGCCGGAAATCGGAATTCCATGTCATCCCTGATGTAACCGTATCTTTTTTCTCATTGTACTGTTCTTTTTCTGCCACTTGATCTTCTGGTTTCCGAAAATTATTTATTTTCAGAATTAGAGTTTTAGAAAAATTCATAAAAAAGTACATTTTATAGGTTCTTCCATCTGGTGAATATTTGCCGCCAATGCACTCCAAAGTTGGCTATACGTCAATGATGTAAAAAAATTTCTTAAATTTATATTTATTTATTTTTTAAATTTTTTAAGGTACGTTCGCTCAGTGATGGTAAGAAGCTTAATCAATTTTTAAAATATTTATTTTTTTTGTGCTTTTTTTTTGATATTTGGCAACGCAATTTACTTGGCATGTGCCATCACAATTGCAGTTCGTTATTCATGCATTCGACGACAGGGCGAAATTCGGCCGGGGTGATTTTTGAAAAAATTAAAATGTTTAACTTCAAAAATTTTAAAATAAATATTATTTAATTATAAGTGCCAAATTTTTCTAAAATTGAACCCCCGAGGGCTTTGTTTTCAACCTCCCTCAAAATTTGGGCTTCATTTCAGAGGGGTGAAGTTAATTAAGGAGAGGCACTTTATTTTAGGGAAATACAACATATACTGTATATTTTAAAATACCGCATTACATACATATGTAATAATGTGAAATATATCCAGTCTATGCCATAATTAAAATATTTTTAAAATTACCCAATTTATCTCATCGAGAAATATAAAGTTTATAAAATTAAAATAGAAATTAATTTATAAAAATGTTTATTTAATACTAATTACCTTCATTATGCTCTTAAGTGCGGGAGAAGTGAAGGTGCTCGATTACCAAACACAGCAATATCGTCTGTTCCCGCAAATTGCCCGTGTGTATGCCATTGCATTCACCGGCATTTACATAATGGTCTAATTAAAAACTAATTAAGGCAATATTTGATGTATATTCAATTTTAAAGGACATGTACAAATCAGTGATGGCCAATATCAACGCGGGCGATGTAAGAATTTGAAAAATATTTTACATATCATCTAATGCAATAATAAACGTTTTAATTGTGAAATAATTTAAAAAAAAACTTTGCTTAAAAATTATATTTTCATTTTACATTATTTAAATTTATTTATTCGAATTACTTTTTTATATGAAACGATATTATTGAATATTAATATTTTTTGATAATTTAAATAATAAATTTTAATTTGTGTAACTTAAATAAATGTAATTAATTTTATAATATATTTCAATAATAACTATGAAAATTTGATTTCGCCAATGGATTTGATTAATCCTTTAAATATTTGGCATTTGAAAATTCAAAATTGGCATTTCGTTTGTTCAAGGCCAGCCTCCTGTCCGACTTGCACAGCCTTGGTTCCGGCCTGAAATCGGTGACTTCATGGCAAACATCGCTTGGCATTGAGCAGTGCCGGATGGCATGTGGTGGCCATGGCTATTCCGAGGCCAGCGGTTTGCCCGCACTGTACACAATGGCAGTTGGGGGTTAGCCATATTTTTTGTGATTTTTAGGAATTTTTTCAAAATTTGCAAATTTTTATGCAGGATTTTTAGCAATATTTCGATTAAATTAAAGAAAATTTACTATTCAAAAAAGTAATAAGAACTTTCAATAATTAAAAATCCCTAAAAAAATTTATCAAAAATTTAAAAATATTTTCGTTTTTGACGGATTTATATTCCTGATCAACTCTAAAAAACGTAATTTATTCATTGTTTATCCAGGTTGTACATATGAGGGTGAAAACATGGTGATGTTGCTGCAATGTGCCCGATCGTTAATGAAGCTTGCGGCAGAATTGCGATCATCCGATCGGACAAATGTGAAAGGTGATCGATCGGGCGCAATGGACCCAAATCTATCGTTTTTATTCACCCCAATTTAAAAAAAATCTTAGAAATTTTTTTATACGAAAATTATAAGAAAAAAAAAAATTGTAAAATTTTTAGCGATCTTTTGGAAAAATTAAAAAATCCTTGTTAATTTTCGTCGTAAAACTTTGAAAAATCGCTAAAAAAATTTTTTGAAAATTCTCTTGATATTTTCGTATAAAAAAATTTGCATAGTTTTTTCTGAAAACTTTCTAAGTTAGAAAATTTCAAAAAATTTTTTATTTATTTCATATTTTTTTTTAAAAGTATGGACCAATAATTCTTCAACAAAAAAAAAAAATTGTGCACTATTCAGACGGCAAAAAATGTGCCAACCCGGTGACCGGCTATCTGTACAATGTTAGTCCACCGCAAAAGTGCCGAATTTCGCAAGAATCTGGCCCAGACGCATACTTAGAGGCGTTTGAACATGTTGCAAGGCGCAACGTTTTCAGCGCCTATGAACGCTTGGATCAGTTGCGGAAGCGTGGCCGCAGCGCGGAAGAGGCGTGGAACGAGTCGGGCGTGGCACTGACAAAGGCAAAAAATTTTTTGGCATAATATTTGTCGTGGCAAAATTGCTTTTTCGATAAGTTAAATAATTTTCTAAAGATTATATTATAAAATTTGGGCAATTCTTTTGTGATCAGAAAAATTCAATTGCGATTGGTTTTGTTCCATTCGAAATTTTTGATTATTAATCTGATCAATATTAGAGATTTTTTAGTGATCAATTCTTGAACAATTAGTGCTTAACTTGAAATGGATATAAAAATACAGAGTAGTTGTATTTGTGCAAAATAAAAATGGAAAAAATGGATTTACCAGTTAATAATTTTGACTGAGTTTATTAAAAAATCCATCAAATTTTCGTGAGTGATCAAAATGTTTTTTTTCTAATTTTAAAATTGATTATTTCTATGGATCAATTTGAAACATTTTCCATTATTGGTTAATGATTGATTTCTAAAATTTCTTCTTCTTCTTTATTTTTATATTCTAATTAAAAAGTTAAACCTATTTGGTCAATACTACCAGGAAATATCATTGTTTTAAATGTCAAGACTCCAATGGCATTTTGAAATTTAAAATTTTTTAGGCCTCCAAAGCTCACACAATGAATTTTCTGGCAAAAACTTTTGTCGAGCGTACAAAGCTGATGGATGACCCGGCTTCACGAGCTGTGCTGGAAAATTTTGTTTCACTATTTCTGAGCTATGAGCTGTTGCATTGTGCGGAGCGTTTATTGGAGGTATTTGAAAATTTTTAAAATTTTCAAAAAAAAAATTTAATTTTACAGGACTCATTTATCAGTGCGCAACAAATGGAGTATGTACGCATCAAAATGTATGACAGTATGCAACGCATTCGACCCAACGCAGTTACGGTAGTGGACTCATTCGACTTCACTGATGGTGACAAAAAATTAGAATTTCATTTTTTAATTAATTTTTTTCAAAAATTTTTAGCTGAGCTTAAGTCGGTGCTGGGCAGACGGGATGGCAATGTGTACGAACACCTGTTGGAATGGGCACAAAAATCGCCGATCAATGCGCATGACGTAAAATTTCTAATAACATAGGGATAGGGAGGATCAATTAGAGAATACAGTATTATTTTATTAGTATCATTAGGAAGCATAAAGAATTCTAGAAGAGATTTCTATAAATTTGATTAAAGATTTTGATTAAATTTTTGAAATCAATTTGACCGAAAATTATTTTTTATTTCGAATTAAAAATTCTTTTTTTTTTGCTAATTAAATTTTACTATTAGGTATATCATGCTTTTAATCGTGGTTAAGGCTTAATGTCTTTTTTTTTATATGAACATTTATTTGTTTTTTTGCTAATTAAATTTATTATTATGTGTGTATCATGTATGAAAATTTGATTTCGCCAATGGATTTGATTAATCCTTTAAATATTTGGCATTTGAAAATTCAAAATTGGCATTTCGTTTGTTCAAGGCCAGCCTCCTGTCCGACTTGCACAGCCTTGGTTCCGGCCTGAAATCGGTGACTTCATGGCAAACATCGCTTGGCATTGAGCAGTGCCGGATGGCATGTGGTGGTTCTACCATTCCATGACAAATATTTGGGAAGTTATATGAAAGAGGTGCGTCAGGAAAGAGAAATGAGCAAAATCTAACATTTTTTGATGAGATCATTTTTGCTAGTTAACATAAAAAAAACTATTGTTTATTTTGTGATAAATTTAATATTTAACTTTTCTCAACAATTTGAATATTTAAGAATAAATTTTGCAAAATGGAAAAAAAGTTAAAATAATGAAAAACCCAGAATTTCAAAAAAAAAAACTTTAAAACTAATAAGCGTTAAAATATTTTCAGGTTAAGTTTGTCCTTTATCGGGAAATAGAGGGTGAAAACATGGTGATGTTGCTGCAATTATATATAAAGGGGTAAGTTCGATACAAAAATTTAAAAATATAAGCCTAAAAAATAGGCATATCACTATGTTCGGGCGCAATGGACCCAAATCTATCGTTTTTATTCACCCAATTATTAATTAACATGTAAATAAAATTTGGTGCGCTTCAGTGCATTTTCTGAAAAAATATTTATGAATTGATTGTGCAAAATAAATTTATTTTTTCCTTGTTAAAAAACTCATAATTTTGAAATTTTTTTGAACCAATAAGCGTTAAAATATTTGAAGGATATGGGATAAAAAAGTTTAAAATTGGTTGATTCTTTTCCTTTTAGTATCCCTGCAAAGTTTTGGTGTGCTAATATTTTTAACATATTTACTTTGAATATTTAATAAATTAATGAAAAAAAAATTTTTTTTTAGTAAACTTTTAAAAAATGAAATCAAAAACCCAGTGAACACACTCAAAAATTGCATTTTCAACGCCTTCTTGGCATATCGTCCAGCCCAGAGCCGAACACGGAAGACAGCGCGAAGCCTTTGCCACCACCGGTGCCGCCAGCTTCGCCGCCGTTGGCACTGCTGCCGCTACCACCACCACTTCTGCCGAAGAGTTGTGCCAGTGCGTTGCCGGTGTCTTCGCCGGCAACGCCGCCGTCGGCACCCGCCGTTTTTGTGCCTTTTGTGCCATTCATTGATCCCAAAATGTTTTCGAGCCCAAATGAGCGTAACCAATCCGGCATTTGGGGCAATTTGCCTGCAATTAATTTAAATTGACTAGAATTAATTTTTATGCCACAGCTTAAAGTTCATTGTTAGTCTATAATGTTGATCAGAATTTGTAAAGAATAGTACAATTTCAAATCATGATAAATGGCTGATGGGAATACTAATTATTTTCAATGCCCAATCGAAATCAAGTACTGCCCAGCAATTAGTTGGATTTATGCTTAAATCTGAATCCTGTTCTAACAGATTGTGAGCCAAATTTAAAACCAAAGCATAATCAGTGGATCATTATTTTAAAGAGTTTGATCATTCGGATCTAGAATCCTTGTCAAACAAGTTTTGCCTAAATTCAGTGCAAAATCAGTCAATGCCCAATCACGATTGTTGCAATGTTTAAGAACATGGATTTCTCCAATTAACAAGCTAATTTGGCACAAATTTAATCCCAACCACAAAATGCACCTTTCATTAAGCTGCCGAACAAGTCGCCACCGTTCTCCTCGTCTACCGTAATCGGTTTCTGTGGTAAACTTTTGTCGAGCGTACAAAGCTGATGGATGACCCGGCTTCACGAGCTGTGCTGGAAAATTTTGTTTCACTATTTCTGAGCTATGAGCTGTTGCATTGTGCGGAGCGTTTATTGGAGGTATTTGAAAATTTTTAAAATTTTCAAAAAAAAAATTTAATTAAATAAATTGTTAATTCCTTGTAAATAAAAAATTGCATTTTTTCCACCAATTTCCACTCCAATGAACTATTTCGGATATGCCATTATGTTCACATGCCATACTTTTACAAGAATGCATTTATGGCCATAATGATAACACTTTTCCTAAGATTTTTTGGCCAACCGCCGCCCATTAAGGCCATTTCCGTGCACAAAAAATGCATTTCCTGAATTAGTGGAGCGTGTGACTTTTGGCCTTTTAAGCATGCTAATATATGTAAGAACATTAAGTATAATACTATAAAAAACCTATTTAAAAAAAAAAATTATTTATTTCAATTGCCTATATTTTTTGGCCAATTTTCTTGCCAATTTTTAGACTTAATATAAAGCCATTTTTAAATTTAATTATTAAATTTTTTGGATTTTCAATATTTTTTATTATTTAAATAAATAAATTAATTAATTTACATATTTTCCATAGATTTGCTTTAGTTAAGCCGATTTTGACTTAAATTAAAGCCATTTTTAATTTGAATTATATTTTTCTTTTTTTTGGTTTTCAATAAATTTTTTAATAAAATAAATAAAATATATTTATATTATTTTCCATGGGTTTGCTTTATTCAATTTTTGCTAATTTAATTTAAGCCACATAAATAATATTAAAATGTTTTCCCCCATTTTT
>CP049707.1:21382581-21455359 GCA_004148225.2 Heterodera glycines
TGGCTGGCAAAAACCGGGAAAAGTTCTTCCATCTCACGCGCTCCTTCATTCGGGTGCTCCCCAGGCGATTCCCGGCAGTTTTGCTTCTCCGTATAAATTGGCTTTCGTCCATACGGCTTCCCAATGCCGTACAGAGAAACAAAACGCCACTAAACCGAAAAAAACAAATTAAATTGCGAATTTTAAATTTGTGTCCAATTTTTGATGTAAAATTGTGCCATTTGATTTGCGAGTCCGACACAAAGGTACCAAGAAGCGAACAAGTATTTGTCAGTATGTTTCGGGAAAAGCCTAGGAAGATTTTTTTGTTTAAGCAAATAATTTAAATTAATTTTTTAAACATTTTTAAAATTTATTATTTTTATTTAAATTAATTTTTTAAACATTTTTAAAAAAATTTTTATTTTTACCTCTCAAATTCTTCATCAGTTATATTTGCTTTGCACATCGCAGTCCAATCATTTTTCGTTTCTTTTCTATGATTTCGTTTATTCGTTAATTGAGTTTCCTTTATTTTATTTATTTTTTTTTTTGTAAAATTACGGTTCGGTTGAGATGGATTGGCCTTTGGCGGTGTTAAAAAATACGGTAAATAGGACAAAATTGGCAAATAAAAAGTGCATTTTATACGAATTTTACAAATTTTTTTCTTTTGATTAAATATTTTTAAGTATTTGATTGTAATAATTTATTTATTTTTGCAAGTAAAATATTATTAGTTAATTTGTAATAAATCAACTGATGATGAGAACGACCGAAAGAATGAATCATAAACATAATGAATATGCAAAAAATGGAATGAAAAATAATGATTAATAAAAAAACGTAATTTTTCAACAAAAAATATTTTGGCCTTTCTATAAGTTAATAATTACAAAATCGTATCAAGGGTGGTATGAATTTATTAAAGTTTGAACAATTTAAGTGCATTTAAACACAGAATAAAAGCGAAGTGGTAAGAATTAGGTAAGTTTCTGTACACTTTCGACTTCCGATCAATGAACGTCCTCAGATTCTTAGGCCATAGCATTTTCGTTAGATGGTTAAAGCCTAATTTTCTTGGTATCAAGCAAAAACTTGGTAATTTTTGAATAATTCAATTCTGAACTAAATGCAGCAGAAAACATTTACTTATGAAACACATATACTAAAAAAAAAGATGAGTCAAAGTGCCGTTCTGGCCCATGTCTCCCGCCTCCCCCCCCCAAATGCCAATCGCAACAATCAATCAGTCCTCCATTTCTGATCACAATAATACCATTTTTGATCACAACAATCAATCAGTCTCCCATTTCTGATCACAACAATCAATCAGTCTCCCATTTCTGATCACAACAATCAATCAGTCTCCCATTTCTGATCACAACAATCAATCAGTCCCCCATTTCTGGTCACATCATATCCCGTCATGCTCCATCGCTGTGCTTATATGTTGCTGGGCAATCATTTTTTGCTTGGCATTGCGCACCACGGCATAATAGTTCTTAATAAAAATTTTATATGTTTTCGTAAAATATTAATTTAAAAATTATTAAAATATATATTTCAAAAATAATAAAACGCACTTCGCCGTCGCTGAACAATCCAAAATATGGCGAAAATGTCCCATCATTTGAGTTCAAACCGAAATTGAAAAATTTGTCATCATCAATTTTTTCAATGACGAATTCGGCGCTACGTTCAGAGGGCATCAAAGAGTCGGAGAATGAATCCTAAAACAAATAAAAAAAGGATATTTTGAAAAAAAAAATATTTAAAAATCGGAGATTTTTTGGTATCAAATAAAAAATTTGGAATAATTCTCCCTAGCGGTCAATTTCGGCACCGGTGTCCACAAAATTTCATTTTGGTTCCATTTCTATGTAAATAAATTGGCGTTCCACAAAATTTTCCCACCAGAATTTCCCAGGCGGACGTCTTCTGCTGGTGGCCGCTTCGCTTCTCCATCATCTCCTTGAACATGTTCATTCCGAACACCTCAATGCCATTTGTTGTCTTGGCACCGCGTCTCTCGCCGAACGATTTGCAAATGCTTTGGCGCATGCCAAGTTTAAATTGGCGTTCTGTTCCTCCGTCCGCATCCGCCATTGTTGGCGCCTCGGGGCTGAACAAGCAGCCCAACAATGTGCCAACAAAGCGTTTGCGGTACATTTCGGGTGGAGCCATCGCAATTTCCTGAGAATTCAAGAATTTTAATTATTTAATGAGATTTCACTTTTTTTTTGGTGTTTTTTTTAATTTTGGGTTTTCAAATCTCTGCTAAATTTTTAACAACTCAAACTGGCTACACACCTAAACTTACTGTAATTGGAATACAATGAATGATTTCCTGCCAACAATTAACTTATACATAAACTTTCTTTCAAACGCGCGTACTCACAACCGTACTATCACATTTTTATGAAAGTACAGTATAATAAAGGTTGGACAATAAAGCGTTTTAACCGTTTCGTTGGCGAATCCCTACAGTATCACTGATGCAATTTTCGTTTGTTAAATAGGATGCCAACAAATCCAAATCCCCTACATTATGGTAGGGAGTGAATTCGTTCATGCTTTTGTAGTGCCCAAACTCCGCTGCTCCGTTTTTCATTTTGATTTTCAGCATTTTCAAGAAATGCTTTTCCGTCCGTTCGTTGGACGGCGTCACAATGTCAACAATGGCCATGTGCAGACAAAGGTTGGCATTCTGTTCATATTTTGTGTCTGCTGCCGGATGCCTTTTGCAGTTGTGGCACATTGCGCGTATGGCACAATTTTTTGTGCCAATTTTTGTGTCCACCAGCGATTCGTCGTCGTCATTGCTGCTAGCTGTTGTTGCTGCATTTGTTGGTTGGTGGTCCATGAATTGGACACCCAACAGCAAACTGTAGTCATTCAGTCCATTGGTGACAAAGTACTGTAAAAGGGACTGAGATAGGGTCGGTAGTTCAGCTGGTAGAACACTGGTCCGGAAAGCCTGAGACGCCGGTTCAAATCCGGCCCGCCCCATAGTTTTTCCCTGAAAATCTTCCCAGCTCGTTCATATATTCAGCAGGACAAATGGGGTAATGTGAACATTCCTGCTCGTTTCTATTAATTAGGGTTTTGCCTCGACTCCCCAATTTTTCCCGGTTCCAAAACTCTACGATCCGCTAGTCCCGACCAATTCCCAGCATTGCCATCCCAGAATTGCTATATATTCGACATCCCTGCTGATCCCCGCAGTGTTTACCCCTCCAAATTCCCAACTTTCCCCGGTCACAAAACCCAACGATCCCCGAAAGTTTTGGCACTTTACCAGTCCTGAGCTATTCCGAACATTGCCATGCCCGATATACCCGCCTTTTTAGCCATCCATTTTCGACAACCTCCATAATTTGATCCCCTTCATCCCTAAAATAATGCACCCCCTAAATCTAAAAAAATCCTCTAAAATTTAGATTTTTTAAGAATTTCTAGTGCATACGCGCGCATCTCGCTTCACTCTGTCGGCCAATTGTCCATACGCTTCAGCAGACAATTGAATACCCTCCGGGAAAAAGGCGGCGACCTCAACTCCACCACGGGACAAACCGAAAAAGTCGAATTCCCGATAAATACACTTTTGCCAACCCTTCTCTCCTCTACACTGTTTGCGGGTGTACTGGACGGCATGGGCCAGCGAAAAAACGCCTTTGATGTCAAACTTCAGCAAATTGTCCTCATTGATCCCCTCAAATACGTTGTTCAGCACCACAAATTGTAACTCGTGTAGCCGAATTACCTTAAATGAGGAGAAACATTGCTGAAATAGAGTTGGTCGGAAGCGGGAATTTTTAGGGAAACCCGGGAAATGCCGAAACAGCAGATGACTCGGGACTGGACCAAAATTCGATTTTGATCAGATTAATAAACGGGAGTAACTAATCGGGAGACTTAATCCCGACGAAAAAAATGAAAATTTTATTAAAATTCAAATATTCGTTTTAATTCGAAATTTTCATTAAAAAAAGCATTTAAATATTTTTAAGTGAAAAATTGATGCTGATAACAATTTAAATTGACTTAGATTGCCAGAAATTTCTTCAATTTTAGTGCGAATAAATTTAATATTAAAATTTAATTGAAAAAGTTTACAAATTAAATTCAATTAAATTGCAATAACATTCAAATTAATAAATTTTCCTATTTTCACATTTTTTTTCAAAATATTGTTTAAGCGATAAAAAAATTAGGTACTCATAATAGCTTCTAAACATTTTTCGAACTTTGACTTTGATTGTTAAAAAATTATGAAATTTTAATGGAATAATTTATAATTAATCAAAAAAACAAAAACAAATAAATTCAAACAGCAGAATTTTATATATTTAAAAATATTTTATGATACTCTCCTCACTTTTATCCTCTCATTTCCATAGTCCTCCCTCAGCTTGGCGTACAGCTTCATTTTGAAGCACATGAACATGGTGTTCATCATGGATTTGTTGACACTGTTTCTGTTAATCTCCGTGGACTGCTCGCCCTTCACGGACGACTGATTGTTGATCACTCCGTCGATCACATAAGCCGCATATTTGTCCAACACGTCATCCATTTTTGCGGGCTCATCATGCACCGGGTTCAGATTCTTTAAAATGAATTTGCCGTCCTTCGTTTTGAAAAACACTCCTGAGCTGCCTCCGCGCTCTTTCAACGGCACCAGCTCGGACAGTGACACCTGTTGGCATTTTTCAACATTAAATTTTCAACAAATGTTTGAATCATCAGTGCTGGTTCCGGGGGCCTCAAGAAGCTAGAGCCCAGAATTTCGGACTAAAAAGAATTTTCGTAATTCGAAATTCCAACCCCCTAAATTTGACCAAAAAAGTGCTTAGTTTTGGTAAAAATCTAAAAAATGGACCAAAATTACAATTTTCCCTGCGGCGCTGTTAACAAATTGCACTATAATTTTCAAAATTTTCACCAGCGCCGCCTATCGGCAACTCGTCCCCCCCCCCTTTGTTCCCGAAAAATATTGGAAAAAGCACACCGCAAAAAAGAAGTTTTTTTAGAACCAATAAAAAAAAGTTTGTCAAATTCTGCGCTGAGATTCACTTAATCGCAAAAAAATTGGTTGGCTCCCGCCCTCCTTTTTTATGATGCACTTAATTAGCAATGGTAATTATCTTTTTTCACTTTAAAAGTTCAGTTTCTAAAACATGAAAATTCTGGATTTTCTAGAATTTTCATTAAATCCCTTTCTCTAACCCCTCCGGGCTTCGTCCCATACCAGCAATTGCTCGTCACTGATCTCATTTTTGTCTCTGATGCGTCCAAAAAGTTCCTCGGCCCTAACATTAAATTCATTTGAATTCTTTTCAGGCATTGTCCACACATTCTTCTCAATGGCATAATCCAATTTCTCATCATTTTGCTCCCCGCCTTTCCCCCGCAATTTTTGGCACAAATAATTGCCCAACAAAGTGCTAAGCCATGCTTCATTTTTAGCATCCATTCTCTCTTCTGCCGCTTTCTCTTCCCGCTTTTCCTTTTCTTTCTGCTTTTCCTTTTCCTCCTCTTTGTCCGCTTTATTTTCAATTTTTTCCATCCATAAAACTTCTTCCTTTTCGGCACTTCCTCTTTCAACCTCGAATAACTCCTTGAACTTCTGTTCATGGATGGCACACAGTTCGCTCACGCTTTTTCGTCCTTCCTCCTCCACCGCCCTTTTTTGTCTGTCGCCGATGCCCGCGGCATTGGCAATGCCAAGCAAAATTGGAAGCAGCAGAACGGACAATGTGATCAGTTTTGTTGATAAAATTATCATCATTTTATCCGGATTTGTTTAGAGATTGAAAAATATATTTTTTAAATGTAAAGAAATAATATGAATATGCAATGAATAATTGAAGAATGAATATGTAAATCGCTACCAGTTGAATAGGCTTTTATATTACATTAAAAGAATCGAAACTCAGCGAAATTTGGAAAGGGCACGATCAGAGAAGCAGAAGCAGCTGTGAAAATAGTGTAAAAGCGATAGAAAGAGGCAAAAATTGCCATTTTTGCGTGTGTAAATTAAATATTATAGCATTTTAAGGGTGTATGATCACCACTTACCTATCGGTAAAATATCGATTGATCATCGTCCCACCGGCCATAATCCTATTCTAAAGGCTTTTATATGGATTAAAAAAATCGAAACTCAGCAACATTTAGAAAGGGCACAATCAGAGAAGCAGAAGCAGTGGTGAAAATAGTGTAGAAGTGATAGAAAGAGGCAAAAATTGGCATTTTTTCGGGTGTATGCGATTGAATATGTAAGCTATGAGGGGCTGCAAATATAGCATGCATAGCCCAAAAGCTTCACAATTTTGGCATATTGATTGAATACATTTTATTGCCTCTTGGCGATTTTTATTGGATTTGGCAATATTTCTACTGATCATCCTCTCCCATCGGCCATAACCCATGTTTTTAAATCTTGCATAAAATTGTGGATTTTATAAATTGTAGGTGATCGAAATTTTAACAACAACAATAAGAAAAATTAAAATCCTACAATTTAAATTTAATCTATCATTTTTTTTTATATTTTGGTTGTTTTTGTACATATTTCTAACACATTTCGTGATTTTTTACATACATATTTTGCGATTTTCTTGCATATAATTTGCCAGTCCTAGCTATAAGTTTTTTTTAGATAATTTTATTTTTTTTTTTACATATAATTATCCCAACAGCAAAAATAATCATTATGTAATTTTTATTACAGATAAATTATTCATCTTTAACAACAATAAGAAAAATTAAAATCCCTCGTACAATTTAAATTTTTCATTTTTTTTTTGCTCCAAATTCTTTCACATCAAAACATACATATCATCAACTCACTTAATACGACATGGAGTGGAAATTGATGAGAAGAAGAATGTGAGTGATGAATGCATGGACAATTTGTCAAAATTGGAACCCTCCAAAAAAGCATTTTTCGGCGCACCAAAAGAGAGAGAATTTTTGGTTTGGCGCGGCGGCGGCGCTGTGTTTTTGGGCTTGGGTCAGGGACGAGTTTAACGCCGCAATAAATAAATTTTTGTGTCTTTTTCTACGCCCCTCCCCCCTAATTTGTTGTACAATACCAATTAAAAAATAACATTTTATATTCAATGTTATGTTATGTTTGTTATTTATTTGTCGATGTAACTGATGACTGAAAAGGTTTTTATTATTATTTTTTTTCATTTACCCATACATATATTTTTTTCTCAAAAATATCATTTTTAATTCAATTTAAAAATAATAATTTTTTATATAATTAAAACTGTTTTTGTTGGTGCCAAATTATTTATGATGGCATCAGATCATGCTTTTTCATTGTACTAAAACAAAAGTTGCTTTTTTCAAAAAAATAAAAAATTTTTACGTCCGGTAAAAAATGTTTTTATTAAAATTAACTGAGTTAATCTTAAAATATTTATTGTTTTTAGACTTTTTTTAGTGAAATTGGCAATATTTTTGACTTGTGTGTTTTTTTGTCAATTTGTTTTAATTTTTATATTTTATTTATTTTTTTCAAAAATTTATTTATTTATTTTTAATAATGAGAGGAGCCGTAGAATTTGTCCCATCAATTTTTTGTCAATTTCGATTAAATTTTATTATTATCTTTTTTTTTGTCAATTTTCCATTTACTTTAAAATATATTTTTATCAAATGAGAGGGGCCCAAAAAATTTTGTCCCTTCAAATTTTTTGTCAAATTTCTTTAATTTTTATTTACTTCTGCATTTTTTTTTCTTCAAAAAATATTTTTTTACCAATGCGAGGAGCCGAAGAATTTTGTCAATTTAGTTTAAATTTATATTTTTTTTCGAAAATATATTTTTTACCAATGAGAAGGTTCGAGGAATTTGTCAAATCGAGTTTTTGTCACTTTTTCACTAATTTTTTCATTTTTTTCAAAAATAAATTTTTATTTATTTATTTTTACCAAATGAGAGGGACTGCCGAAGAATTTGTCCCATTAGTTTTTTTTCTCAATTTCTTTTAATTTTTATATTTAATATTTTTTTTTCTAAAAATATATTTTATACCAATTCGGCAGAAGGTCCGAGGAATTTGTCAACTCGAGTTTTTGTCACCTTTTCACTATTTTTTCCATTTTTTTTTCTCAAAAATAAATTTTTATTTTATTTTTTTTACCAAATGAGAGGGGCTGTCGAAGAATTTGTGTCCCGTAAAATTTTTCTCTCGCGCAAGACGTAGAAGAGTCGCGACCTTAAACGGATGACGACGATGACAAAACTCTTCCTCACACACTCACAACCACAACAGCACACAGTCACATTAAAGCACTGCTTGCTGCTGCCGTTGCTGTGAAATTAGGGACGAAAGAATTTTTTGGGGGTCCAACGCCCAATTTTCCCGTCAATACACAGAAAAAAAATTCGGTTGATTTTGACGGGGGAAGGCAATTGAATGGAATGAAATTTGAACGGTGCTTTTGCTTACAAATTAGTAAATAAGCGGAAAATTGACTTTAGAGGGAATTAATTATTCATCGGCATATGACATAATTATGTAATTTTAATTGCCCAAAAAAAATATTGAAAAAATGATATTTTTTTATGTTTAAGGGCCTTAGGAATAGGTAGGAGTAGACCCTCAAAAAACTAATTTGAAATAAATTTAAAAAACATAAATAGTTAATTAATCCTCAATTATCTCTAATATAAAGAAAAATAAATAAAAAATTCTATTTAAAAAATATACTTAATTTAATTTTTTTTTGAAAAATATTGAATTTTAAAATGCTTCTGCCAAACAAAAGCTGACTTTCAATTCTTTCTAGCTGTTCCCATTTCTGAAAAAGTTAAAAGCACACGATAATTGTATTATGATGAGTCCTTTCAAATAAATGCAAAATTTAATTTAATTTGTTTATTATTTTAAAAGGAATTTTATTTGAATAAAATGACAACATCCGACAATGATTCTTATGAATCGTGCATTACTATTGCAGAAGATCCAACAGAATTAGCAGCACATGACAATGATAAAATTAAACAAACAAAGCACTCAGCAGAAAATGAGGAGAACAAATGTTTAGCAAAATTAGTGAGTTTTATTTTTTGATCAAATTAAATTTGATGTGGGGCAAATCCCCGACTCTTACGTTGAAAATCCAGTTTTTCGGGATTTACTTGACATTTTGAAGAACCGAGGCACTAAATACTCGATCCCAAATCCCAACCCAATTTCTAGGGTCCACAACCACCAAAGACTTGGAACCTCTCGATTTTTCGGGATTTCGTGAATTTTCCTAATAATTTTCCCGACGGCATTTATGACCCCGGCATGAATTCGGCCCCAAAAGTATTCATCAGGGACGCACTTCAATTCCTTCCAAATCTCGATTTTGGACCTCAGAATCCCCCTTTTCTGTGGTCTTTTCAGTTAATGAAACACTAAATCACCTATTTTCCGAGGGTCCACGACCATCAATAAATGCCTTGTAAATTCTTAATTTTCTTGGATTTCTTGAATTTTTTTTATAATTTCCCGACATCTCTGACCCCCGGAATGCGTGCGGCCTCACTGGATCACGAGGGATGCACTCAATTTTTAATATTATAATTCCACTCTATTTTTAATTATTTTAATTCCACTCCATTTTTCATTATTTTAATTTCACTCCATTTTTAATTATTTTAATTCATTTTTTTTCCAATTTTTTAGGAAAACGTTTTGAGCAATGCCACAGCAACTGATGAGTCAGTGTCCAGCTCGTCCTTCACAAATTCCATCTCGGCAGCATCCATCAATTCAAGGACAGCACTTGGTGTGAAAAACAACAACAATGGCATCAACACCACCAATTCACCATCGTCGGCATTATCATCATCATCTGCTGCTGGTGGTGCTGCTACTGCTTCTGTTCGGCACCACCAACAACGTAATCGTGTCCTCTCATTTCATCTAAATGGCACTGTGGTACATCGACGGAGGCCAAATAGTGCAAGCAAAAATCCCATTCATGTAATAAAAATTTTTATTTGAATTTTTTAACTTGTTTCGGTATCATTTTAATAGCGATTAGTCTGTTCTCTCTATTTACAAATAAATTAAATTTTTTATTATTCATTTATAAAAAGATTGAAAAGAAACAAAAAATAATTTTTTTTTTTCGTTTCTGCACCGCGCGAATTCTTTCTTTTTTATAATTATTATTTAAATTTAAAATTAATGAATTAAAAAGGAATTTGAATAAATTAAATTAAATTATTAAAATTTTTATTAAAATTTATTTCTTTTGCCTGCCAATTTAATACAGATGATCACCAATCTGTTCGCATCAATGATGGGAGGAGAACGAGCTGCGCGAAAGTATGGCGTGAAAAGGCAAATCTTGCAGCGAACTCGGAGTTCATTAAGGTGTTTAATTATACAAATTAGAATTGATCCGTCGAAACTTAATCACTTTAGTCAAACATCGGCGTAATTTTAAGAACGCTTTTGCGTACATCACGTCATTCGTACTGGCAGACCCAAAATTTACTGATATTTTTTATATTACAATTTTTGGCCAATATTTTTGCGTATATAAAATTAGAATAGGAGTGGCACTGCCGGGTCCCATTTTACCATTTTTTTGATAATTAACCCCTAAATGGCAAAATGGTCATTTTTAATAACAAAAAACAACGACTACAAATTTCTGATTCTCCCATCAGAATTTTTTTTTTATTCGGTCAACAAAAAAAGACTGAATATTTTTAATTTTTTTTGACGCATTTTTTGCTTAGAAGACCCCAATTGGTCAGTGTTCGTTCCCGTGGCTCTGTCTTCCATCAACAAAAGCGTCGTGACATGATCACCACGGATGACGACGACAACAACAACAACAATAATGATTTGGTGGACACAACTCGTGAGAATGCTTTTGACATGTTGTTACGCTTTTGTGAAACGCCGGCGGACGTTGCCTTTCTCAGGAGCCATCCTGATCAGTAATAATTTAAAAAAATATAATATTGTAATGGTAGTGAACACTGATCAGTGGGTCTGACCAAAAAAGAGCTGAAAATCTATAAAGTTTTGGTCCTTTTTACAGATTTTTTCCTTACGAATTTGTTGGCTATAGTTAATTGTAGAGTTGAGCGGGACCGGGACCTGAACACGGACAACTGAGTACAACTGATTACCGAAGTCCCGGGTTTGACCGGGACCGGGACTAGTCCCGGGTTTTTCCCGGTTTTCCCAGCCAAAAATTCCCGGTTTTTCAACCCGAAAAGGTCCCGGTCCCGGGTTTGCCCAAAATTCCCGGTCCCGCTCAACTCTAGTTAATTGTCAATTCGATACAAAGATCAGAAAAAAAAATTGTGTCACACCTCTGCTGGTGATGATCGCGACTGATCATTCCGAGTATCGACATTGTGATTTCGACCATTTTTTGAGAGGGGAGGGGGTTGGAAATTTAGGGTTCCAGTCCATTTTTTTTTCATATCAACAATTTGTTCACTGTTCATTTTAATGTTACTTTTCTTATTTAATTATAATCAATAAAATAAATTAAATTTTTTATTAGTCTTGAACGCCTCGGCATCCCAGTTGAGCAGTACTCAACAATTTTAGAGGTAAATTCAATTACATTTAAGACGATTTTTGGAAACTAATTCAAATCATTTAAAATTAAAAAATAATTTTACTCATAAAAACAATTTATAAAAATAATCATATTAATATTATAGGAACTGAGTTTCTTCCTAATCAAACGTGAACAACTGCGTGAGGCAGAGCAAAGGGTCCGCGAACGGAAGCAAAAACGCGAGAAAAAAAAGAAATGAAATTTTTAATAATTACTATTTAAATCTCTACTTTATTATTCACATTGTAAAAATTGAAACCCAATTTTTATTTTTGATTAAAAAGGCTCTTAGTAAGAATTGTTATTATGTTAAACTATTAAGACTGATTAAACCATTTATTTGAATTTTTAAATACAATTGTGTTCATGGAAATAAACGACGCAATTGTTTTTTTGAAAAACGCAATTTTCTTTGAAAAAATCTGATTTCAAATAACATTGCTATTGCAAAGAACTTGGCGTTCCGTCACTCCATTAATCCATTTGCAGTGAGGGAGGATGCGCGTGAAGCATGCTTTGAAAAAAAAAAATAAAATTTAATTCTTTTTTAAAATACATTTATTTTACTCTTGGCGCCAATTTTTATTTGTTTTCTTAAAATTTATTTTAAAAAGTGAATGATTTCAAAAAATCAATTAGAAATAATGAAAACATTAAAGGTTTTGCATTTTTTGATTTCACAAAACCAAAATTTTGTACGGAGTTAAAAACTAATTGTTTAAATTCATTTTTTAAATTAAATTCAATGTATTTTGATCATTCCTTACACTTCGATTGGCACTCCTCCCTATGCCCTTTTACGATTCCAATAAGTGCCCAACGCCCATCGGCAAGTTGTCGCATCAATGGTGCACCAGAATCGCCCTTTTGAAATTAAAAAATAAATTATTTCCGAATTTTTAAATCATTTTTTATCATTTCAAGGTAATTATTGTGTTTAAATTGATTATTTAAGGTTAATTGATGCTCAGGTTGGTCTACCACTGTAGTTTGTCGCGCTTTATTTGTTGTACATATCAAATTTGTCGGGCATGGTTTGTTGACACGGATTGTAATGAGGTCTTCGCGCAGGGCCGTTGTTTCTTTCAGATGGTCCGAGCTGTTTTCACGAGCTAAATATCAAAATATGAAAATTGCAATAACGGCATATTAACGACTGAGTTTTTTTGAATTAAAAGATTGAATTTTCAGGATAATTGGGATTTTGTAATTGGTCCAAAATTGCTTAATTAAATTATAACTGACCCCCAAAAGTGTCGCCGTATCCGGCCATGTAAGCAACTTGGCCAGTCCGTGGATTGTACGTAGCGGGCATACAAATTTTGTTGATTTTGGTGCTCACGGACACTGGGTGTTGAAGCTAAGAAATGAACAAATGAATTAACTCATTAATGATCTATATCTTTCTTAATTACCTCGAGAATCGAAATGTCGTCGTTCAGTTCGTGCTGCCTGAAAGTTTGCAGTTTGAAGAAGCGCTTGATGCCAAGCTTTGACGAATTCCGAAAATCACCACCGCCTAATGTTACTTTAACATACTTGTTGGTGACAAGGAAACTGAAAATTAAAAAATATTTATGAAAAATTGGTAAAATTAAAAAATTATGAAAATATATAAGTTTTGATTATTAGTGAAAAATGTAATATTTTTAAAAATTTAAAACACCTTGTGCCCTCGTCAAACTCTCCTTGAATTTGATTGTCTTTGCATTTCATGAATGTTTCGGCAGGCAAATAAAGGCAATGAGCAGCGGTCACCAAATGCTTTTCCCCAATTAAAACGCCAGTACACAATTGAAGAAGCTCGATTTGGTTTGTCCGCTTCGTCACACACTCCAATTGGACACTTGCGACCCATGGCCATTCCTCATTTGTTGGTGACTGTTGACCGTACTCCACCTGCGAGTACAGTAATTAAAATTTAAAAAAGTTTTATTATTGCACATTTTTTGAATTTATAATTTATTTTTGTCACTGGTTATTAAATGAAAAAATTTATGTAGTTAATTTGTTAGGAGTCTTTTTATCCAGCTGTGTTAAAATAATTGTTTCCATTTTTTCAAAATTTGTAATAATTACGGAGAAAAAATAACTGTATCCGTAGATTATTATTATTTTTTTTAACTCTGTTCGTTGCCGTTTGGCCACATCTAATCCCACGATCGCGGCCCAAAATCTCTTCGGCCTCTTCCTCATTTTCAATTGGCTTAAAAATCCGCGACGCATTGGCGATGGCGACTTCATCGCGCACATCTGCATGAAATGCGTGCCATGCAGTGCTTTTGTCGTTGCGATTTATGCCATTTTGAGGCAAAAATGCCGACGCAAAAATTGAAAGGCAACCAAAAATAAGGAAATGCGGCAACAGATTCATTTCTTAATTTAATTTTGCAATTATTTTTACATAAAAAAAGAATTTTTATTAATTTAATTCGACAATTTTTTATTACAATTAAAACAATAATTTTTATTAATTTAATTCGGTAATTATTTTTACAATTAAAGTAAGATTTTCACTAATGCTTTAATAAAGGATACTTAATTCATTTATGTAAATGGGCAAAAAATTTTCTGGGCATGATGAATATTAATAATCGGACAGAAAATGTCAATTGTTGGGGATGACGAATAATTGGAGCGCTAAAATGAATGTCAAATGGTGAAATAAGCTGACACTTTAACTTGCATTTGTCAACTGCTGCTGGTGCTTGTTTGCAACATTTAATTATAAATTATCGCATAGTTAAGTCTCGATTGAACTGTTTAAGAAAATCGGGAAATCATGATTGAGAATTGAATGGAATTTTTCATTATTTAAGCGAGAATTGAAACAGAAAAAGCTGAGAGTTGCAGGAAGTGGCTAACTAATTAATATGTTAGACTCTCGTGAGGGAAAAGTCGGGGACAATTGGGACGGGGCTTAACCCTAATTTAAATAAATAATTTTTTGTTGAAATATATCCATATATATTTTTGTTGGGTGAATATTTAATATTAATCTGTTTGGTGAAGCAGAGACAGCACTAATCAGAAAGAGATTTCCAGCAGATAATGGCGATTGATTATAGCCGAATGAATCGCTCAAGGTAACGTGGATGGAAGATTTTTAGGGCTTTTACTGTGTGGTGAATGTTAAATGATTTAGGGTTTTAGCTTCTGAAGAAAATAATTTTAAATTTCTTAACCTTTTTTAGAAAATTTCTACAAAAATTGCGTCTGATCATATCATTCAAAAATTGCCAAAAAAAATTATGGTTTCATCTCGATAATCATCGCCATGATTTTGTTTACCACATTGTCGCCATATGCAAACGCATGTTCAGGATATGAGATAATGACACCTGAAAAAATTTGAAAATTTGTCACACAAAAAATCAACATTTAAAAATTTTTTTTTATTCTGTTGCAAAAAAGCGAGCAAATAATTAATTAAAATTATTTTTTTAGTTAGCAATGATCGCTTTAATCCATTTTTAATTTGAAATCAACATTTTGCAATAATAATCAGGAAACAACTTAACAAAAAAATATATTCTTGTAAATGACAAATTTTTAAAAGCAGAAAATACATTCTCAATTCTTCTCTGATTATCTTTTTTTTTATTCTAAAAATTGATACTAATAAATTAACGCGTATTTTAATTAATTGTTTTGTTTGTACCCCTGTTTCAAGCTTCTGAGCTAATTTGAGAGTTTTTAGCGAGTTTTACGGGTCGCGAGTGGGGTCAATCGACGCAGTTTTTCAAGGGCTATAAGGAGAAACAATAGCAGTTCCGATTGGTTTAGAACTGTTCGAACTGTATTCGAAAAATGGGGCAAAATTTGCACTTTTTTTGAATACCCCATTTTTGAACGCTTTTTGCATGTCTTACAACGGGTCAAATCAAAAAATGAAACAATTTTCTCCAATTAAAGGGGATTACGATGGTCAAGTGGTTATGTGCTGCCGCCGGTCATATGCTGTCATGGGTTCGAGTCCCATTAATTTTGTGTGTTTTCTACTCATTGTTGAGTGAAAATAATTCACCTTTATTTTGCTTTTTTAATTTATTTTTTTGTTTTTGTCAATTAATTAAATTTATAAAATAAAATAATCGTTTATTTAAAATTAATAAAAAATAATTTATTTTAATTAAATTTTAAAATAAGTTTAAATATTAATCAAATCAAAAAATAAAAAATAAAACAATAATTATACAAATCTAAAGAATTTATAAAAAAATTAATTTTTTTGAGTTTTGAAACAAGCGATCCAAAGTCCCATTAATTCTGGGTGTTTTCCATTCATTATTATTTTTAAATTATTAAAGTATTTACGTTTTTAAGTTTTTTGATTTTTTCGTAATTTTTATGGCTCGAAATTATATGGACTAAAAAGCGTCAACTATTTACATAAACTATGGACTAAAAATGCTCGAAATATGGATTAAAAAGCTCAAAAATGGTCAAATACGGACCAAAACATGGACTAAAAACTGAAAAAGATTTAATTTTAAACACTCAATTTTTGGAAGCGGACAAAATATCTGAAAATTTGCCAAAATACCGAAAAATTTCTCTTTTTCTGGGGGTGTATTTTTTAAAAATTTCTAAAAAGTCTATCTTTAGGGGTATATTTTTCGCTTTTTTTGCATTTTTTTGTGAAATTTTCCAAAAAATGGTCAAAATATGGACTAAAAACGCAAAATATTCCCGAAACCCCCAAAATATGGATTTATGTGGACTAAAAAGCTTCACCAGATCAAAAATTTTTAACGTAGAAATGCTATTTTTGAACCCCTTTCTTCATAGCTAGGGATGGGAATTTAAGTCACGAAAAATCTCAAAAAGTCGACTTAAAAGTCATGAAAAATCGCCAAAAAGTCACATAAAAATGCAAAAAAGTCACATAAAAATGCCAAAAAAGCACGAAATAAATCCAAAAAATGGTATAAGAAATTTCAGTTCCGTCTCGAAGATTGACTTATTTTTCGGAATTTTCATCACAAAATGTCAAATTTTGCCTTAAAAAGTGTAAAAAGTCATGAAAAAAGTCAAAAAAACGCAAAAAAGTCATAAAAATCCCAAAAAGTGTAAAAAAGTCAAAAAAAAAGTCACAAAAAATGTATGTTAGAAGCTTCAAACAAAGTGTAGAACACTTTTGAAGTCATTTTAAGGTCATTTAGAGTCAGCAAAAAAAAGTCATTTGACTTAAATTCCCATCCCTATTCATAGCATATGCGCAGAAAAATATATGCAAAATCATACAATTTAGAGCCTTTGTAATTATGTTTATGAAAAAATAGAAACTTTTTATAAATTCTTTGTTCATGAAATTGAAATATTTGTTTTTGTGTGAATACTGAATGAAATTCAAAAGCATAAATTTGGTCTTTTTTGGACAAAACTTTTAACAAAAAGGGGGAAGAGACAGAGGAAGAGAAGGAGGAACAGAAAGAAGAAGAGAGAGAGAGGAGGAGAAAAGGGAAGAGGAACAGGAGAAGAAGATGAAGATAACGGGGAAAAGAAAGTGGAAGAAGAACAGGAGTGGAAGAGGAAGAGAATGGGAAAGTGAATGAAGAAAATGGGAAGAGGAGAAGAAGAGCAAGATAAAGGGAAGAGAAAGGGGAAAAGAGGAAGTGGAAGAGGAACAGAAGGGAAAGGAAGTGGAAGAGGAACAAGAAATGGAAGGGAAGATGAACAAAAGAGGAAGATGATGAATAAAAGGCGAACACAAAGAGGAAGACGAACAGAAGGCGAAGAAAAGGGAAGAGGAACTGGAGAAAAAGGAAAGGGAAGAGGAACAGAAGGGAAGAAGAAACGAAAGGGAAGAGGAATGGAGGAGGAAGAGGAACAAAAGTCGAAGACAACGAGGAAGAGGAACAAAAGGCGAAGACAAAGAGGAAGATAAACAGAAGGTGAAGAGGAACAAATGAGAAGAGGAATAGAAGAGGAACAAAAGGCGAAGAGAAAGAGAAGGGGAAGAGGAACAGAATAAGAAGAGCAATAAAAGGTGAAGAGTATGAGGAAGAGAAAAAGGAGGGGAGGAGGAAGGGGAAAAGGAAGAGAAGGCGAAGAGGAACTAAAGAGGAAGTGAACAGATGGCGAAGAGGAAGAAGAAAAGAAAGGGGAAGAGGATCAGGAGGAGAAGACAGAAGACGAAGAGGAATAGAAGGTAAAGAGGAAGATAAAGGGAAAGAGGAACAGGAGGAGAAGATAAGAAGAAGGGAGGCGAAGAGGAAGAGAAAGGGAAAGAGGAACAGGAGGAGAAAAGAGGAAGGGAGGCGAAGAGGAAGAGAAAGGGAAAGAGGAACAGAAGATGAAGAGGAGCAAAAGACGAACAGAAAGAGAAACAGGAGAGGAATAGAGGGAAAAAGAGGAAGAGAAAGTAAGAGGAACAAAAGGCGAAGAGGAAGAGGAAGAGAAGGGGAAGAGGAACAGAAAGAGAAACAGGAGGGGAATAGAAAGGAAAAGAGAAAGGGGAAGAGGAACAGAAGGGAAAGGAGAAGCGGATCAGAAGAGGAAGAGAAGCAAAAGGCGAACAGAAAGAGAGATAGGAGGGGAATAGAAGGAAAAAAGAGAAAGGGGAAGAGAAGAGGAACAGGAGGAGAAGAGGGAAAGAAAAGGGAAGAGAAAGGGGGAGAGGAACAGGATAAGAAGAGGAAGAGAATTGAAGAGAAGCAGAAGTGGAACAAAAGCAAAGAGAAAAAGAACATGAGGGGGATAGAAGGGAAAAAGAGGAAGGGGAAGAGAAGATGAACAGAAGAGGAAGAGAAATGGGGAGAGGAACAGGAGGAGAAGACAGAAGACGAAGAGGAATAGAAGGTAAAGAGGAAGATAAAGGGAAAGAGGAACAGGAGGAGAAGATAAGAGGAAGGGAGGCGAAGAGAAAGGGGAAGAGGAACAGGAGGAGAAAAGAGGAAGGGAGGCGAAGAGGAAGGAAAGGGAAGAGGAACGAGAGAAGAGAAGAGGAAGAGGAAGAGAAGGGGAAGAGAAAGGGGAAGAGGAAGAGAAAGAGGATATTCCCGGCCATTAAAAAATCTAATTGCCCTCTTATAAAAAAGCTTTTTTGGCGCGTAGCGCCCTCTAGAGACAGTGTTTAATAGCGAAGCTATTTCAATTTTTTAAAAATAAATTAAAATCGTCACTTTCAGTGCCCGTAGGGCACTGGTTGTTATTTTATATATTTTTTTTGCAAAAATTCATTATGATCGATAATTAGGCCATCCCATTTTAAAAAGGATCACGTGAATTTGAGCGAGCGATCGGAGGACATTCTTATCATATTTATCAGTAAAAATTTGGTGGTTCGAGTTTAAAGAAGAAACATGAGAGTTTTCTTAGCAAGGCCAATTGGACAATTAAATAGTCTATTATTTAAGCAGTTTAATAAATAAAAATTATTTTTTAGAAATTAGTGAAAAAAATTATCATATTTAAACTGAATGAATTTTCCAAGCTTAGGCCTTTAAAAAATCTTTCCTTCATTAAATATTCACTGATTTAAAATATGTTTCTTTTTTTTTGCAAAATAAAATATATATATATATATATATATTATATATATTATAATACTAAATATTTTGTTATATATATATATATATATATATATTTATATTTAGCTTCAGTCTCAAATGGCAACCGAAAATGGCACTTTGACTGACATTTCTCTTTCGGAACTGTTGTTTTCTGATGAATGGAACCTGGACAAAACCACACGTTTTATGCAGTTAGTTAATCAATTAATAAAAAAATTTAAAAATTTAAATTAAATTTTTATTTTCTAGGCACAATTGGGTGTCAATGTCCTACAAAATCGCATTGGTCTATTTGGCAATCGTTTATTGGGGCCAAAAATGGATGAAGAAACGGAAGGCATTTGACAGCAAGGCATTTTGACAAAATTTGGCATTTCGAAAATTAAAAATTTTCAAAATTTTTTTTAGCCAATGAACATCGTATTAGCCGTGTGGAATTTTGCATTCTCCATGTTCAGCGCATATTCTGCATATTGTTTGCTGCCTGAACTGTTCAATGTTTTTCGTCATCAGGGTTTTGTGGGTAATGAATGATTTATTTCATTTATTTATTTAATAAATTAAATCTAAAATTAATAAAGATAAAAAATTTTTTACAATTATTAAATTTTTTTTTGTCAAATAATCTCAAAAATACGGGAAATATTAAATAAAAAATGCAAAATATTTCCAGACAATGTTTTTTATTTCTTTAATAAGCGCTTGCTGGGATTATAAAAATTTGATATAAATAGTAACAGATTTATGCAAAAAGCTCATTTTGAGTAATTTAAGTTATAAAAAACAGAGCCTAATTGTGGCCTAAAATAAGCGTGCTTCGAAAAGTTTGAGAATTTAAACGAACTTTTTTTTTTTTGAAATCTGAAAATTGTTAATTAAATATTCAAATTTTTATTTGCCTCAGGTTCTTACTGTCAGAATGCTGAATATTACAATGATCCATCAACTGGATACTGGGGATGGATGTTCGTGATGAGCAAAGCACCCGAATTAGGCGACACAATGTTTTTGGTATATTTAAATTTGTATTAAATTAATTATATCTCTTAATTACTTTTCTTTTTAATTATTTCATTTTGACATTTAAATTTTGTTCATTTTTTTATTCAAAAAAATTCAAAAATTTAAAAATGGGAACAGCCTTTTCTACATGCTTAGTTAAGTGAAATTTGGCCAAAAATAATGCCAAAAATTACAGCCAAAATTAAAGGGATTAAAAAAATTTCTAATTCTGAATTTAAAATTTAATTTTTTGTTTCCAGATTCTCCGCAAGCGTCCCGTCATCTTTCTGCATTGGTACCACCATGCGCTCACCTTCCTCTACGCCACCATAACCTATGCGGAGAAACAAGCGTGGTGCCGTTGGTCCTTGGCATTGAACCTCAGCGTGCACACTGTCATGTATTTGTGAGTGCATTTTTAGGGGTTGAATTAATTATATTGAATTTAAAAAATCAAAATTATTGAAGTAATTTATTTATTTCTGAAATTTCCCTCCTGGGTTTTTTAAAAAAATTCAAAATTGAAAAATTTCTAAAGATTTAAAAATTTAATAAATAATTTTCCGAAAATACTTTATGTATAATAATGCTTGATCAACCTGAAATTTCAATAAATCCCTTTCAAATTTTTAAAACTATTTTTTAATTTATTGAAAATTTCAGTTATTTTGGCCTCCAAGCAATGAAAATTCGGAGCCCACGCATTGTTGCCAAATTCATCACCAGCATCCAAATTCTCCAATTTGTCATCTCCGTTTACATCTTCACCCACATTGTGTACATTAAGTTCACGGATGTGCTACCATGTGATGCGAGGTGATGCAATTAAACATTAAATCGAAAATAATTTTATTTATTTGTTGAAATTATTAAACAATTTTTAATGGTATTTTAATCACAAATCAAATGGGATCATTGGAGGTTAAAAAAGTGTGGCTAGCGTTTGCAATTTGTTTGTAGAATTTTTTGACATCATTCGATAGCCCTTAAGTGTTTTTCATTAAACTACAAAATTTCAAAAAATTTCATTTAGTTTCAAAAAAAAAAGTTATGACCAATAATGTTTGAAAATCCTGATTTTTTGAGTTCTTCTGACCATAACTTTTTTTCGAAACTCAACAAAAATTTGAAATTTTGCAGGCAAATAGAGAATATTTATGGCTATCGAATGATATCAAGAATTAAAATTTGTTTACTCTTGAGCTAAGTTATGAATTATTTTTGTCAAAAATATTAATTTCACAAGACAACAAGGACGTCCTTGGTTGGTGTCATAATTGGCAACAAATTACAATAATTTTATTTAATTAGTGAAATTTAATTTGTTTTTAATTTTAGTTGGAATGTTTTGTCTCTTGGCGGTCTGATGTATCTTTCATACCTGTATTTGTTTGCTCAATTCTTCTACGACTCATATATTTCGGGCAAAATGAAGAAGCGCAGTTTGGCAACCACCAGCAGCAGCAATGCCATGACGGAGGCGAAAAAAATTGAATAATTTTTTAAAATAAAAAAAAATATTTGAATTTATTATGTATTATTATCAGTAAAGCGATTCAACAGATAAATGTTTTTGTATTTAAAAAAAATAGAATTTCTCGATCGTTTTTCAAATTGAAAAGAAAAAAAAATTTTTTTTTTTTGCCAATTTGTCAGCGATTTTGCCTTATAATTATTTTTCAAGTTCAATTCCCATTTTGGCACACAATGAATTTTTGATTTTATTTATTGCATAAAATTCTTAAGGATATATTTTAAATTTTTTAAAATTTATAACAAATTCCCTTAATGAATCTCCATTTTTTGGGTTAACCTTGCCAAGTTTTTATTGAAAATTTGTCGACTTATTCCATTAAATGGTTCATACTTTTTTATTAATTATTTTTGAGATACATGTAATTAAATTATTAATTTTGTACAAGAAATTTCTAATTATTTCACTAAAAATGTTAAAATATTTTATGAATTTTTTTGGGCTGATTTAATTTAATTGTAAAGAATTTGGCAAAATTAGTGAATGCTTTTATTCCTTAATTAAATTAAATTTAAATCATCCATTTATTAAAAGTTTTATCTTTTATTTAATATATCTCATTAAATATCATTTTCACCATTTTACAATAATTTTTTGTACATAAATTTCCATATTAAAATTTTTTTTGATTTTTTTTTTGCCCATTTCCGATCATATTTTTGCTGGAAATGTTAGCTGTCATTTGTGTTTGGTGGACGGACGCGTGAACGAACTATCATCACAATTACTGTTGGGGAAAAAATAAATTTCAAAGCCATTTGAGCGATCATTTCCAATTTGTGTTGTTGGCTTTTGCTTTTCGATATGCTTTTCGCCAATTTCTGTCCCTTGTTAGCGGAGTATGAATTTGTGGATTAAGCCCCTATTGGTTTTTTGCCTTTATATTCATTCATATATCCGGCCCGGTTTGGCAATCAAAAAATCCGTTTTTGGATTGGGTTGGGATAGGACTTATCGCATTTATTGGAATAGAGCCCCCGGGTGCTCTATTTTTCAACCCCCCTCATAAGGGGGGGGGGCTTTATTTCAGAGAGGGGCTCTAATTCAGAGGGGGCTTTATTTTTCAGCCCCCTCATAATGGGTCTGGGTCATTTTGGCGCAGGCAAGTTTAAAGATTCATAACTTTTTTAATTCGACCAAATAAAATAATGTTGATATTAGTCAATAGGTCTAAATGTTCTTTATTAGCCTGCAAAATTTCAAAAAATTATATTAGGTTTTAAAAAAGACATGCGCGCTGCGCCAAAATGGCCAGGAAAATGCAATTTTTTAAGGTTTTTGGCCATAACTTTTTTGGTTCTCAGCTAAATTTTTTGAAACTTTGCAGGCTAATAGGCACTATCAAGCCACTTAAAATCATACCAATTATTTAATTTTGCTGTGAAATCAAAATGATATAGAGTCTTGCGCCAAAATGGCCTGCGCCAAAGTGGCCGGTTCCCCTCATAAGGGGGGAGGGGCTTTATTTCAGAGAGGGGCTCTAATTCAGGGGCGGGGCTATAATTCAATAAATACTGTAATGAAATAGGATTTTAAGGAAATTTAGATAACAAATTTCAGCAAAAAACGACCCAACATCTTTTGAATTTGCCAAAAAAATTGAAGAGTGTTGCTTCTAGACAAACATTTTGGCTTTAACCACATTCAGTAAATGCGCGAAGCATTCTTATATTTTGATTTTGCCATCAAAATTTTTCATTTTAAAAAAAAATTTATTTTGTGTTTTAGTAAAATAATTAATTACCTAATTTAAATTTTCCTACTTTTGCCCGCTTAATATGTCTTTTATTGTGTACGAATCATCAATTTGTCTGATCATCTTGCTGATCATATTCCCTCAAAGCCCAAGCGGATTCGATATTGCAGGCATTGTTGGCATGGATGACGAAAGTGATTTTTTTTAATTGTTTCTAATTTTTGGACCTAGAATTTGGAATTTAAAATAGTTTATCTGGAAATTTTCGTTTTCCTTGTCCAAAAGGGATTGTCCAGAAAATAATCCTTTGGCCTCCATAAGCCGGATTCCTCGGACCTGTGGACCGGAAAATTTTGGTTGACATCCATAATTCAAAACTACCCAAATTCTTTATTCAGGTGACAATTGTTATGTGACAATTCGTCATCGTGACACTCCGTCAAGTGAACTTCTTGAATTTTTGTATAAGAAATCTCTGGGTAATGCACGAGGCAAAGACATAATAAAGTCGGCTGCCAATGCTCAATGCACTGATGGGAATTTTTATTGGGGCTGTCAGGCCTACGCATGCAAAGACGGTCGGTTTCGACCAGGGCTAGGCGCAACTGGATTTTCAATTACGGAAATCCGCAATCCGCAATTGCGGGGGGACAAAAAACCCCGCAATTTCCGGTAATCCGCAATCCGTAATTTCAAAAAAAAATTTTTTTTTTTTTATTTTCAAATTTTATTTAAAAATCCAATCTAACAATTGGTTAAGAGTAATTTATGATCAGAATAAAAGCTTCGCATGTTTTTTGAGGCGAAAAATCCCAAAATATGGGCCGCTGGAGAAAAATAGCAAAAATGGCAGATTCAGAGCTGTGGTCGAAAATTTTTAAATTAATTTCAATAATCTCATCCTTGAAGAAACCCTTTTAAAACACAAAAAAATTTTTCCTGGTTTGGCGGTTCCGGAAGGCAAATGAATTATAATTTGTGATGTAAAAATCCATTCTTTTTGAATTTTTAGGGTTCATTTGGGAATCATTTGTGAAGGGGTCCCGGCTATGTAAATTACCGACCTTTTTTATTTTTAAAACAGATTTTTTTCGCGGCGTGCTTTTTCCAAAAAAATGTGGAACATGGGTGGGGGGTCAGGTGGCGCCGAAAGGCGCCGCCGGGAAAAATTTGAAAATTATTATACAATTTGTTAAAAGATTTTGTCCAAAAATGACAAAGATTTGGAGCTAATATTTAAAAATAATTAGGAGTATTTGGAGCGGGCGGTGGGTGACAATATGCTCCGCCGAGCAAAATTTTCAGAATTTTTTAAATTTTGTTAAAAAATAGCCAAATTTTTAAGCACTTCCTCTTTTCCCTTAGCTAGCCTCCCGCCCCCCTTTATGTATGTTAATAATACTAAAAATAGAATAAGTCAGATGAAATTGAAATATGGGTAGCCTTTTAATAAAAATTGAAAAAAAATTCATTTTATAAAAAATAATCTTGCAAGAAATCGTCTCGAAAAATAATCCAAAAGTCAAATTGCGGATAAATCCCAAAAATCCGCAACCCGCAATCCGTAACTCCAAAAACCCCGCAATTTCCGTAATCCGCAATCCGTAATTGCGCCCAGCCCAGGTTTGGACACGAAATTTTTTTTTTTTTTTGCGAATTTCCGATAATTTCCCTTTTATGTGACCACACGCCAAAAATTTTTTGTTTTTGAAAAAAGTGCATGCAAAATTCACAAGGCGCGTAGTAGCACCTATTATTACTTTATGGCATAAAAGCTCAGCTGAGAGAATATGTAAAATAATTGTAAAAATATAAAATTATTAAATAAATAAAATAAAAAAATAAAGTAAAAATATTTTTCACTTTTAGTTAAGAATAAACTATTATAAAATATTTTATGTCAGCTAACAATAAGTTGTCCTCAGCTGACTAGCCCAGAAGCCAAAATTCTCGTCAAATGGATTTTTGGATAATTAGAAAATAAAATTACGGGACATTGTTTAGCGTGTGATCAGTGATCACATTTTTTGAAAAACGGAGGCCAAGATGGCAAAAAATAGTAAAAATTTTGTTATTCGGGATTTCAAGAAAGCAAAAATAACCCCCTAAAAATCGACTGAAAAAATAAAAATAAACCCAAAAAATCGAATTTTTTACTTCAGCCCCCTCCCCCCGTGAAGCCAAGGGTCTTGCTTTGTCCTTGCAGGAAAGTATCCCGAAACTGCATAAATATCTCAATTAATATTATTTATTTATTTTTTTTAGCAAATGGCGCCGAAGTTTTTCGTGCCAACACTTGTGTGGATGCGGCTGACAATGGTGATTGTTCGCGAGCATTTTACGGTTATTGCTACAGTGCTGGCGGAGTGCCGGACAAAAGCACATGCAAAGTTTGCAAATGTACTGAGGAAAATTGTCCCAATGTCATCTGCAACAAACTGCCGGAATTTATCAATCGTCATGAAGAAGCTCAGGTCCAAGTTGTGGAAGTGACTACACCGCTGATCATCAAGATTGAGCCAATGGATATCGCAAATGCTGGGACCAAAATGACGACGCTTAATAATCTGATCCAGTTGTTGATCGGCGGCACCATCATGATTTTTGGTTGTACGGGGGAGGGCTTTGAGAATTTCTTTAAGTAAAAAAAATGATAGGGGGAGTATTTTGAATAATTTCTTACAAGAAATTTAAAAAAAAAGTTTTTTTGATTATTAGCTAGATCACTTTAGAGGAAAAATTTTTCATTTTTTAATTGCAACTTTGAGATTTGGCAAAGCCTTTTTGAAGCGTATATATAAGTATAAAATTTCATTTGGCAAATATTTTTGGAATATAATATAAATTATAATATCTCTTTTTAAAGCTCCATTCGGCCCCCATCACGTGGTGCTGCTGGTCAATTAATCTAAGAAAGACCATAATCGGGCAATTTGTAAAATGAATCAATGCCGAAAAAAGAATATGTGCCGTCAATCACTTAGAGCATTAAATTAAAAAATATATTTAATTTTTTCTCTTTTCTTAATAAAATAAACATAATTTTACTTGATGAAAATTTTTATAAATGGGAGCCAAATTTTAAGGTAAAGGTAAGAAGCCTTTCGGTACTCTTCAAGTTTACCTGACAGATTTCACATACATTTCAAATGTCTATAAATGTGTTTCAGAAATTAATGAAAATTAAGTGTTAATGGGGTTCTCGAGGTCGCTGATCACGAATCCGGGCTCAGATCAGCGTTACCGTTCATCACATGAGCTGTACATGGACAAAGAATTGATAGGCTTCCTGTACCTATAATACCCTCATTGGCAAGATACCCATGAGGGTACTGTACCATCCATACAATTTTCGAATTTTATGCTTCCTGTACCAAGGTTACCCTCATGGGTAAGATGCCAATGAGGATATCATTCATACAAATTTTTACATTTTATTATTGTTCGAGTTCGGGTGTCAGGGGTTCGGAATTAGCAAAAATGGGTGCTTTATTCGTGATCAGCGACCTCGAGAACCCCATTTTAACACTTATTTTCATTAATTTCTGTAACACATTTATAGGCATTTGAAAATGTATGTGAAATCTGTCAGGTAAACTAGAAGAGTACCAGCCTTTCCTTATGAGGGATAAAATTTTTATGAATAATATTAAAAATTGTAAAAAAACAAACAAAAAAAAACACTTATTATTAATAATGGGATGAAAATTTGAGTATAAAATAAAGCTCTTCCTTTTTATTCCCCGAAAATTTGGTGTGCACTTCTTTTTATCAATTTGTAGAAGAATTTGGAATAAATCCGTTTTTCGAAAATCGAAATGTAGGTTTTTTCTGATCATTTTTTTTGTGCCCTATACCAGACATTGACTCTTTAAAAAAAAACCAAAACATACAAAAATCCACTTTAGGCTTAACTTTTTCGCGAAAATTCAATTACTCATAATTTTTTGCTAATTGATCAGAAGAGCACTTCCATGACCCCAGAGATTCCTAAAGAAGGTAATACAGTACACCGAGGATCAATGTACTATCCCAATGTGACAGTAATATAATTAATATGATATTTACAATTACAATAGTTTCATCTTCATCTCTTCATCATTTTTCATCATCTTTTCTCGCTTCATCCGTTGATGATCTCAATTTTCTCCGTTCTTCACTGTTGAAAAGTTGTCGATTTCGACTTTTCGTGTTTTTCTTCGTCCGGCCAATGTTTGATGAAAATATTTCTGTCCGATTCTCGAAAAGCATTCCGCCGCCACTGCTTTCTCTTAGGCTTTGCGCACTGCTTGTCCGTCTTCTCAGCGCCTTAACGGTACGCAATGGTTAAATAATTATTTAATTTTGGCATTTCAATTTCAATTTAAAAACCGGATTGCTTCCCGATGATCGGTGAGAAAAGTCGGGGATTGGGGAAGAAATCCCCCCCAAAAAAACGTGTCAGGAAGAGAAAAGGGAAGAAATGTCAAAAAAATTTTTTTTTGTCAAGAACTGGGAGGAAATTTTCATCAAGTTTGAAAAAATAATAAATTTTTGAAGTTATTATATTTTAATGAAAATTTTTTAAAGATAAAAAAAAAGAGCTGACTCTCCATTGTCCGCTGAAGATGCGCAAGCTCCAAACAGACATTCGGCTTGCAATGCTTTGCCCGGACCGTTTTCGATCAGCTTCTTCAGGACAAATGCGACAATTTTCTATAAAAGATAATGAAACATTAATAAATTTAATTTTGAACAATTTTAATTTAAAAATTAAAAATTTTTTTATAAATATTCATTTTAAATTTTTAATAATTAAAAATAAAAATTAATTCATTTTTAAATAGTTTTAATAAATATTGAATTTAAAAATAAAAAAATAACATTTATAAATATTCAATTCAAATTTTGAAATAAAATATTTTGTAATATATTAGCATGCAATTTTTGAAATAAATTTTGTTAGAATAAAAATTATTTATCAAAATATGTAATATAAATAAATTTATGAAAGCACTTTTTAATCCAATATTTACCATTTGATGATGAATTTGTGTCAAATGAATCTTCGGTAGAAATTTGTTGCTGTGGTGGCATTCTGTCTACCACACATTCTTCGGCCACTGTTTCATCAGTTTCTGTGGAATTTTGATGTATTTGTGGTTGCGGTTTCAATGGTTGCGACTCGGTTTGATGGCGACGAAATTGCGCAACGCCACCACAGCGCGACGACTCGCGCACAATTGCGATGGGAAATGCTTAAAAAACAAAAACAAATTTATATATTCAATTTAAAAATGGATTTTAATAATAAATTTGGCTAACGGTAATTAAAAAGTGTACCCTCAAAAAAAAAGCGGGGGGGGGTACCCTTTTGGTTTGCAAAAAATTTTTATGGTAATAATTTATGAAATTTTTCAAGACTTTTTGTGGTCCATGATCATTAATCTGACATCTATTTTAACAAATTTCTAATCCCTAAGCCGAACTCGAACAAAAGTCGAAAACCCAAATTTTCTGGATTATGACTTTTTTTTTTTGTTAGGGTCAAATAGAAGTTTGATCAGGCATCCAAAAAACCCGAGGACAGGCTTCATGATCAGGCATTTATCATAAAAAAGCCCAAAATAACCAAATCCAGGTTTTCCTGTGTTAAGCTGGTTTATAGCCCAGAAATCACTGGTCTTATAAAGCCCCATAATAGCCGAAATTATTTCACGTATGAAGCTCTCAAGAGTCTTGAACAAAACCCAGCAGCTTTGACTACCTGCTGGGGGGTTCACCGTGCTTATTGCTCGTCGTCCTCCTCCATGCTGTTGATGAGGCTGTAGATGATCATTCAATGTTGGTGCTGTGCCGGTGGTGCCAATCTGTGCCACCGATTGGCGCCGTCTGGAGTCTATGCTGCTGCCAATGGCACCACCAGCACCGGCGCCCACTTTTCTGCCATTGACGTAGATGCCAACATTTCTTCCATGACCACCACCACCATTGCCACATGACTGTTTCTTGGCCAAATTGTTGTACCAAGCGGCATGCGCATTGATCCCAGGCAATGGCACACCGCACGCGGCACCGGCACCTGTGCCCTGCATGCTGATGTTGCTGACCGGTGAAAAGAAGAGGAAGTATCGGCGCAGAGACTGCTTGAAACCGGGCACCTTTTAGGGGAGAGAGAAATCCAATATTTTTTGCGTTGGACTCCCGAATATCTGGTATAGAAAATGGAACGCGAGATTTCGAGAAAGGCTAGATTAATGATTGGTTCTTGAAGACCAAATTGGTCGTTCGTCGGCAAGTTAGATTTTCATTTTTTTTTTTTTACAAAAAATTTGGTCCAAATTTTGTTGTCTTATTTTTTGAATTAATGTTGTTTAAAAATAGAATTTTAATATTCTGCTCGAAGTAATAACTTGCAATTAATATTTTGGTCAATTTTATTTTAAATTATTATTATTTATAGTTTTTTTTATTTATTTGATAATTGAGTTTCACAAGAGTTAAAAAAATTTTAATTTTAAACTTTTTCAAAATCGGATTCAACAACAAAAATAAGAATTTTTCTCTATTTTCCATCACTGCCGTAGGTATTTTACCGTAACTTACACCGTATGCATAGATTATCGGATTCACTGCACAATTTGCATGTGATAACACCACAGCGGTCAATGTTGCTGGTCTGCCAGCATTCAAATTGAAGAACAGGTCCAATGTGTTGATGATGTACAATGGGTACCTTTAAAATAAAACAAATTGAAAATTTTTATTAAAATAATTTTTAATTAAAATTTGTAATTAAAATAATTTTAAATTAAAATTTTGTACCAGCATATTGCAAATGTGGTCACAAGAAGGATTAAAGTTCTGGTCAATTTCTAAAAGAAAAAACATTAAATATACTTCCAAAGTACAAGTATTTCAAGGACTGGCTTTTTTAAGGACACATAAACAAATTGCTTGTAATAAAATTATGTAAATTTATTTAAGTTTAGAGCTCGGCCTGCACTTAAACCCAGGCCTTGATTTTTATTAGACCTGGTTTTTGCATGGTTTTTTTTCCAGGAAACACAGGTCATGCTTTTTTCAAAATTCTGAGCTCTCAAATTAAGTTAAATAAAATCCCAAAAAAGAAAAAATAATTTAAAATACTTGAATTATGGTCCAGGCATATTTCGACAAAATGGATTTTTTCGGGACGACCTGTGTTTTTGTTGAGGAAAATTCAGTCCAGGTCAAATATGAAAAAAACCATATCCAGGTAGGCACGCAAAAATCTGGATTCCTGGATAAGATTTTCCCAGGTCCTGGCTTTTTTTAAATTCCGATTTACCCGTTTTGAATTGTGTCTGCGCTGACGCTCGGCTGCTCTAAAAATACTTTTTTTATTTAAAAATGTTAATAATTGACTTACTGTAAATGGCACAGTATTTGAGGTGCTTCATGCCGTATATAAGAATAAATGGATATGTAGCAATAAGCAATTAAGATTGACGGTAGAACAATTGTGCCGATGAAAATGATAAATACCAAATACCGATAATCGACAACCTATTGAAATTGAAATTATTTTATTTAAATTAATTATTTATCATTTATTCAATTTTAATTGTAAAAAATTATTTTAATAACAAAACATTTAAATTTCTAATACTTTTTTTTCGAATTCAATAATTAGTAAATTAAATTTTTTCACTAATTAAGAAATTAAATTTTATTGATTTTTTTTATATTTAAATTAATTAACAAATTATTAAAATTTTACCTCCGTAAAATGACATTCGCCTTTGAAATTGCCCATTGTTTTTGTGGCAAAACCGAACCCGTCAAGCAGTGGAAGGCTTCCCAAAAATGATCCAAAAACCCATAAACCGATGATCAACAAATGCAAACGCTTCATTTTTGTCGATCGGATTGTGCTTCGCTGGAGACCAATTCTAAAGAAATTTAATTTAAAATCATTTTGTAATCTTATACAAGAGTTTACAGTTTGTATTTATATAATTTAATAAAAAAAAATATTGTCGAATTGGTATTTTTAATTCTTTTTATAAAATTGTTATTTTTTTAGTTTTTGGATCAATACAAATTATTGGATTTATTATTTAAATTAATTAATTTAATAAATAATTTAAAAAAAATTCACTATTACAATTTATTTGAATATTCATTTAAATGCTTTTAATTTTTCATAAAATTACAAGTCTTATTATTTGAAAATTTTCAAATTTAAAAATATATAATCATTACAATTTTGAATATAAAAATTAATTTAAAAGAATTTAAATTTTTAAATAAAAATAATTTTATTATTTTAAACATTATTAAACCAACTTTTTCTGACAAATGCTCAAATATTTGTGAATAGCCATGGCTAACAAATGGAATGTTGAAATGGTGCACAACACGCACAAAATGAGATGAATTGCCAAACATGGAAAGAATGTGAAGGGCCAACGGGTGAGCACCGAAATGACCTAAAAACACTATTTTAATCGTAAAATAATTATTCAATTAAATATTTATTTCGAAATTAAAATATATTTTTTTCATTTTAAAAATAGTTTCTAAATTTATTGAATTAAAAATTGAGCTGGGATTTATAAAAAATTTAAAAGAATTTAGAAAAAATAATTTATTTTTATGTAATTTCTATTTTTTTTCAAACCGAATTTATATATTTTGAATAATAATTTTATTAAAACTTTTAAATATTAATTAAAATAAGCTTTTAAATGTAATTTAGAAATAATTTATAAATATTTCTTTTTGTTTTTTTCCATTCAAAAAAAGAATTAAATTTATTTAAGTATAAAAACAGTATATGTACCGTTAATGGTATGCCGACGGCACCGGCTAAAAAGTCGGTTATCGCCAGGCTGAAGATGTACGCGTTGATCGGTGTTCGACGAATGTGCCGTGCCCGTAAATAGACAACAATCACCACCAAATTGCTCACCGAAATGATCAGTGCCAAGCACAAATCGGCAACGGAATACACCAAAAATACAGTATCAATCATCAATATTTACAGTAGGGGGAGAAATAAGCTAAAATGAAAAATATATTTTAATAAAATTGAATTTGAAAAAGATTGTAAATAAAAAATAATAATTCACATATAAAAAATAATAAAATATTAAAACAATATTTTTTTTTACTATCATTTTTAAATTTAAATTTTAAAAAAAGGAATTTTTCTTAATTGATTATATTTTGCTTTATAAGCATGAAAGAGGAAGCAAATGTGCACAAAAACCTGTTGTGCTAAATCAGTGGTTTAATTTATTGGAAAAATATTTTATTTTTGTTCAATTGGAATATGATCGCTTTTTATTTCGTGCCTTTTTATTCAAAAATATTTAAAATATTTCTAAGAAAAATTTTGTTTTGTTCACAAATAAAAATTTAGGTACTTTGAGTTCCAAAATATTTATCATATTTTACGTATTTCGTTAAATTAAATAAATTTTACGTATTTCGTTAAATTAAATAACGAGAAAAACCTATGATGGAAATTAAAAAGAATCATTTAATAATGCGCAGTTCTATTGGCCTAAATTTAATTAATTTATTGCATGTAATGAAATTGTTAAAAAATGTAAATTAATATAATATTATAATATAATTGGAACATTTAATTTATGAAGAAAAAATTGAAAAAATTGAAAATATAAAATAATAAAAAATAAAAATAAAAAATTATTTTTCTCATTTTCATACGCCCATTTCAAAAGTGGTGGGTCGTTTCCTAAAAACTGCCAAGTGGTAGGAAAACAAAAAACGTATAACATATAAATTCATAACTTGGTTCAATTTCAATCAAATTAATAATATTTCATTGTAACATTCAACAAACAGCTCAAAGTGTTCTCTATAAGAATATTAATTTAGAAATTTTTTTTTACAAAATTGTAAAAAAGTTATGCTCATAAATTTTCAATAAATTTTGAGTCAAAATTATTTGCCAGAACTCTTTTTATAACTCGCGTATTTATTTTTAAAATTTCAAAAAATTTCATTGAGTTTCAAAAAAGTTTTGAACAGAAAATTCCGATTTAAGATTTTGTGGAATTTAATAACCATAACTTTTTTTAAATACTATTTAAAAAAATTTTGAAAATTAATATTCTCATAGAAAACACATATAGAGAGCTATCGAATGATACCATGAAATATTATTAATTTGATTGAAATTGGGTCAAATACGAATTTATATGTTATATGTTATACATTTTGTTTTTTTTTTTTGTTTTTCTAGCCCTTGCCGGTTTTTAGGAAACGACTATAGCACCCATTTCAAACAGCGAAAAATTAAATCCTTTAAAATTAAAAAAAAAATTTCCCTCGTGCCAGCGCCAACCCCATGAAGCAGAGCACTCCCCCCCCCCCCCAAACAGTTGTATTTCCCCTCCCCCCCCCCCTACTCGCGCCGAACACATTTTTGGCCTATATATTTTTGGGTTGTCTTGGCACCACCAGCATCACATCAATTCTCCCACAACGACGACACATAAGTGTGTTGCTGCGGGCGGTGGTTGTTTGTAGATGCTGATGATGATGATGCTTTTTACCTGCTCCTTAGAGCAAACAATGAAAATTAAAAATGCATTGGTCCGTCCCCCGGGGTTGGTCTCGAGGGGAACAAGTCGAGAGGAGTGAAGAGGCGGGCATGGCCTGCCTGGCCACAGTTTTTGTTAGCCTGTCGAGAGAGTGATTTTTGGGGGTGATGACGGTGATTTTGGCAATTTTTTAGAGGGTGGGCGGATGAAAAACCTATGACAAATAGTTGAAAAAAATTTTTTTAGGGAATATGATTTCGAAAAGTTTTTAACGGGCTTTTACACCTATACGAGAAATTTTTGTAAAAGTTTTCGTACATTTTTTAAAAATTGAAAATTAAATGGCCAAATATTTAGGATCTAAAAAATGTGCTGATGAACGCGTAATTTGAAGAAGAAACTACACCTACCTAAGTACATATATCAATTGAATCAATAAAATGAGATTATGTGGGGGAAAGAGCGGTAAACACAATTTAATTTATTCATTTTTAAATTTTAACCCTTTTTTTGATAAAGAATTAAAAAAATTATGTGAAGCTTTAGTGGCACGCAAAACCATTTTTTCTCGGCATTTAAATGCAAATGTTTGTTTTTGAGAATATGGAAAAAATATTTAATTAATTTTTTTGTAAAGTTTATTAATTAAATAAAAAATATTATTTTTAAATATATAGTTTTTAATAAATAAAAATAATGTATTGTTAAATAATAAAATAAATAATATTTAAATGAATCAAAATGATCTTTGGCTTTTTTGGTGCTAAAATAGTCATGCGCTGACTCATAATGGAACCCCAAAAACTGATAAAATTGTGAAATATTGTGTTTATTTTTTGGATTAGCCAGCAAAATTTGGTATATTTAAAAATGCATGCCATTTAATGTGAAACTCAAATAAAAAAAATAATAAATTTATTTTATTTATGCAAATTTCTTCAAATCTTTGGCCAGACTGAAAATGAATGGGCCGCAGGCCAAAGAATTTTTAAATTTGCCAAATTGGGGCGGCCAACAAAAACAGGGTGCGGCACTTAATGAAAATGAGAATTTGTGCTGGCTGCCTTTTGGGTATGCCAAATGGCCAATTTTGGATTTTTCGGCAAACATATTTTGGGTGCCATTTGATTTTTGCGGGTGGTGTGTTAATTTTGTTGCAAAATGGCAGATTCTCTCTCGCTCTCTCCATCGTTGGCATTGGCCTCCGTTCGTTTTGGTGGCTCTTTGGCTGTAATTTGATTTTGATTTTGGGGTTTTTTTTTTTGGTTGGCATTCTGTTATTTTCAAAAAAAAAACCGTCGGGCACCAGACGCATTTTCGACGGGTTACAACATTATGTGTTGGCAAATGTTTGTTTGCCTTTTCTCCTGCCCATTTTTGAAGGTTTTTTGTGTTACTCAAATTGCTAAATTGGCACTCTCACCGAAAATGGAGGATGAGAAAATTTCCAAAAAAAATTCTCCTGGGTCTTCTTCTCCTCCAACAGTTTTGGCCTCTGCCCTGGTGGTGGTGGCCTGCTGGCAGCCTTGCAAGACGACCGATCAAATTTCAAGATGGCGAGAACAAGAGGCCAAAATTTTAAATATTCACTTTTTTTTTTGACTGGGCCACAGGAGAGAATTAGGAAAAACGAAAGGTGGCGAGCGAGCGAAAATAAAAAAAAGGGAAACAAAAATAAATAAATAAAAATAAAAATTTAAACGGAGTATGAGTGAATTAAAAAATTTGTAATCAAAATAAAAATACCCTATTGAAAAAATCACTTGGTTACAAAATTTATATGGCAAAGATTCGGTAACTCGAGCAAAATTCTACGGTATTTTACATATAAATCCTGCCAAATACCATTCACCCTTGGGCTTGGATTTTTAGGTGCGAAAAACCCCAATTTAGAGGCCTAAATAGAGGCGAAAAAACCACCTAATAGTGGCGAAAATGGTAAAATATTGGCGAAAATTTTAAAAAAATTTGTGCTTTTTTTCAATGAAAATAAATTAAGACCAGTGTAAATAAATTTCATTTTTTTGAATAAAAAGCAAAAAAAAATTTGCTTAATGAAAGTTCGATTTTTCAGCTTATTTTTCATTTGAAGTCTATATTCAAAGAGAAAGTTTTTAATTTTTTTTTGTCCAAAATCTTAAAAATTATTTCTATTTTTTGCAATTTTTGAAAAATTTTCAAGAAGTCGGTCCTTATGGTGCATTTTTTAATTGCATTTTTGGTAAGAAATTTTTCAAAAATGCCGAAATAGGGGTCAAAATAAGGGCGATATGCCAAAAGTGCCAAAATAGGTACCCCCTATTTTAGGGGCGACAATTCAAAAATAGGGATTCCTAGGGACGTATAGAGGAGCCTTAAAACGAAGAATTTTCGCGCTAAAAAGGTTTTTTTTCGTGCTTTTCTCATTGAATTTAAGCCGCAGAAAAAATAAATACTAAAAAACTAAGAATCCGGGCACTAATTTTAGGTAAATATTCCTGGCTTTATTCTAGTTTACGCGTCCAATATCAATGAGCATCCTCAGTTTCTTTGGCCATAACTTTTTTTTCCCTGGGTCAGTGCCAACATTCATGGCATCAAATGAAAGCCCTAAGTCTACCGAATTTTTATATAACTAAATTATGGATAAAAGACAAAAAATTATCTTGAATAAAAAAATTATCTTGAATATACTCTTAAATTAAATTCCAGGTTTTCTCATTGAAATTTTTACGAAGCAAGAAAAAAATTGATGGCCTAAGAAACTGAGGGTAGTCACTGACTTGGACGCACGCTTAAATAAAGAATAGAGCAAACATTCTTAAAATTTGTGGCCTAAGAAACTGAGGATAGTGTCACTGACTTGGACGCTTAAATAAAGAATATTTTTTTACGTAATTGAAAGTTTTTCTGAGTATAAAAAAAGATTTTTAATTAATTTTTTGGCATCTCATTATTGCCAAATGGGTGAAGCAAATGCACAATTAGGTGTAATTGTTCACAAGAATGACATTTAACGCTTTTTTGGACCGAAAATGGATATTTAACACCTGTTGATGTTGCTATATTAAACTAAATAATTTCTTTTCCGATAAATTAGTGTGCCATTTTAGGTAATTAAAGAAATGAACGAAATGATCATCTAATAAGGGAAGGTAGAAGCATTATATATTCTTGATTTTATGACCATATATAGTAAATCCGAAAATTAAGTGAAATGATTGAATTTTTAAACAATATTATTAAAAAATTACAAATATAAAATAATAATTATTATTAATTTAAAGTGTTTGCTTTTCATTACGAATGTTGGCATTTGCCAGAGTTGAGCTTGGCATAAATACAACAAATGTTAAACAATCTGGTGAAAGCGTCTGAGATAAAAGATAAACAAGTTGCCTAAAATATATTGCTTTTGTTTAAATGACAAAATTTTTGAAAAAAATTATAAATTTCCCACGAAATTTTGTATAAAAACAAGAAAATGGCATTTAGCTGACGAAAATAGAAAATTTTTTCTGGCAAAAACCTTTTCCATTCTATAGCTAAAATCGAAAACAAGTCTACAATAATATTTAGATAAAGATATTTTTGGATAAATATTTTTGTGGAAATTAATATATATATATATATATATATATTATATATATATATATATATATATATATATATATATTATATTTATATATACCTATATAGATTGTAAAAATTATAATTATTTTATTATTTTTTATTTATCACTTTTAATAGTTTTTCGTGTCTTATTTTAATTTTTTAAATAATATTATTTGTAATAGCACTTTTGTTTTTAATATTTTTTATTTAATTTTAAAACGCTTATTAGTTGACTCGAACCTTTTTTTTAAATATTTTAATTGTTTCAATGGCTAATTTATTTATTATTATTTTTTAAATATTTTATTGGTTCGTTTTATGTTTGGGCGGAAATTTCTTTGAATAAGTCGGTCAATAAATGCACTTTTTTATAACTTATTTATTAGTTTATTTATTATTTTTATATTTAAAAAAAGGTATAAAGTTATTTGCTTTTTTAATGCAAAATTTTTTTTGATTTCGAAATATAATGAATAAAAATTTTTTAAAGAAATAAAATAAAACAATAAAATTATTTTATTACTTTATTATTATTATTTTTAAAAAGGCATAAGCTTTTATTTGCCTTTCTTTTCATCGATTACAATTAACCTTATCTAATGCACATTTAATTTCCTCACTGTCTCCACATTTTTTAAATATAACCTCGATTCCCCTTCATTAAAAGCTTTTTCTTCAAATTTCTCTTCACCTTCAATTTATCCAATTTTCAAAAAAAAAAATTATCATTTTAAAATTAAATGATTGTTTTTATATATTAAATATTTGAAACTATATTTTATCCAAATCAAATAAATTTAATTTACTGGTCACTGTTTCATTAATTAATATGCTAATATAATTTAATATTTTAGAATATAATTTTGTTAAAATATTATACCAAAAATGCCTTTGGACAATTTGGACAGTGCCATTGATCAGTCCCATGCCGATTTTACCGTTGGCTATGTGTTGGATAAATTAGCCACTGTTGGCAAACTGGGCCCATCCGCCGGCTTGGCCAATGTCGAAAATGCACAATTTGTCCAGCTGAGCACCGGCGGCTTTTTGTCCGACATTTATCGCATTCAAATTCAATTCAAACAAGCGGATGACACCGAAGAAGCCACAACGCCAACGGCATTTTCATGCATTTTCAAAGTTGGCCAATTGTCAAATTATTTAAACAAAAAATTATTTTGAAAAAAAAATTTTTCAGGTGCCTACATCACGACGTTTGGATATGCATACTGGAAGCGAGAAGGCTAAGGTGAAGCGAATGTTTTTTAATTTTTATATGATCTACAGGGCTGGGCTTTAACTCCGTTATTACGGTTCGGGTTTTAAAAAAAACAAAAAAATTAATTAACAAAATTCTTAAAATCATGGCATGGGAAGAGGAGGAGTCGGTCACAATTAGGGCCAGGAGAGATCGTTTCGATTTTCCAGAGATCCTGATCCCAATCCCGGCCTTTTTGAAAAAAATTGCATGATTATGATCCAGATAAGAACCAAATTTGAATCCTGATATCCTATCTCGGCCTGATCCCCAATTCCGGTCTTGATCTCGACTTTTTTTTTTAAAACTTTCCCAATTAATTTGCATGCAAAAATTACTGGATAATCAATCAGTTATTTTTGGCCATTAAATAATTAAAACAAATTTGTTGGTTGAAAATATTTCATGAAAATGAGACTCAGTTGTTAAAAAATCAAATTTTTCATGTCAAAATTTGTAGGAAGACATGAAGATGTGGATGTACACGGTGCACAATTCGGAGTGCCACTTTTACGCCACGGTTGTGCCGTTGTTGCGTGCCATGCCCGTGCCGTTGCCCTTTCACATTCCCGAGCTGTACGCGTGCCGAAACGCGGCATCGCCGGACTGTTTGGCGGGCGGCTATTTGTTGATGGAAGACGTTGCCGGGGATGGCATCATCGAAACTGATCTGAGTGAAGGTCTAACCAAAGAACAGGTGGTGACAAAACTATTTTTTGTTGTTTTTACGGTAACATGCCCAAGTAATTAATTTGGATACCGTATTTACTGAATTAAAGCTCCGGGGGCTCTGTTTTTAACCCCCTATTTCAGAGGGCAGTTCCTATGTAATTCATTAAATTCGGTAATATATTTATTTTTTGTCCATTTTCACATATTTTAGGTTAATTTTCCAGACAAAAAAGTTTAGGTTGGTTTTCCAGGACAAAAAAGATTTTGATTGATTTTCCAGGACAAAAACTAATCGATACTATTGGATCAATAAAATATTCAAGATTTGAATCTCATTTACAAACTGGACAAAAAAACAATTTAATTTACAAAATGCCAGCATTTTTTTTTTTTTTGTAGGTCGGAAGTGCCATCCGTGGCCTTGCACATTTCCACGCATTATGCCTGTGCTTGCCCAGGGAATTGGTGGACTCGTTCACGCTTAAAGCCGAACTTGACTTTGACGAAAAAGTGAATGCCAATTTTATAAACCATAATATTTTATTCGAACCTTTCTTCCACATCCTTAAACTAGAAAGTCTCTATAATTAGCAAAAGTGGTTGAACTAACTAATGCAATTAATGCTCTGGTCTTAAATGGTTTTTGAGTCTGTCCTGATCTAGTCATTATTCAATCCTGACAATTTTTTTATCCAAGATTTAAATTAGTGTCTAATTTAGATCGGGTAGGATTATCCTAAATTAGGGCTCATCAATCACAAACAACTGTACTATCTAAATTCCTAATCAATGGATAATTTTACAAATGATTAATTAATTCCGCTAAAATTGCCAGGATCTACACATCATTGAACGTATGATGGCCATGCCGGATTGTGCGCAAAGTTTTGCCGGGCAAAATGAGGCGCTGAAGAAGCATTACAACGATCATGGTCGCTATGAGCCTGATCAACACAAATTGTTTTCAATGGCACCAGTCATTGTTCATGGGGATTTTTGGTAAATTAAATTTAATTATTTAACTTTTTAATTTATATTTTTTCAAATTATGCAATTTGTAGGTCAAATAACATGTTTTTCAAGACGTGCAATGGACAAAGTGTTGCTGATCAACTGAGTGCTGTGTTCGACTGGCAAATTTGTCACACTGGTCAATTAGGAATAAATTAGTCCTTTTAAATTAAAATAGAAAATACAGTAATCTTTCTGACTGTAATAAAATACAGTGATCCTTTCTGACTGTAGGCACCGGTGTCAACGATTTGTTGCGCATCATTTACGTCAGTGTCGATGCACCGCTGAGACGAGTTCATTTTGACGATTGGTTGGCATTGTACTGTTCCGAACTGCACTCTGTCCTGGCACAGCTTGGCAAAGTGGTGACATAATTTAAATAAGCGGGGTTAACGAATTTTTTTTTGTGGGTTAGATGATAAAATTTTAAAAATTTATTTTATTTTATTTTTGATTTTTGCATCAAATTTATTTTTTTCTTATTTTAATGAACAAAAATATTCCTTTCTCCATTTATGTAAAATTACTTTACCAATTAATAAAATTTTCATTTTTACTTCTCTGATCATTTTTAACAGCTATGATAAAAATTAAATCTCACTCAATTTTTTAAATTAATTTTATTACCCTGCAATTAACCAATTAAATTTTTGAGTTTTCTCTTGCCCAGATTCATCCTGATCAACATCGATCACTGGAATTGATCAGACAAATGGTGGCCCACCACAATGGCTATGAGTTGTGCTTTCAATTGTTTGTGATCACCAACATTCTCGGCACTGTTCAACAACAGAACGAACAGAAAAGGGCGAAACTGATCAAACGGATGAGAGAATTATATGATGATATCTGTTAACACTGAATATTCATTAAATTTTATTATTTTCAAAATCATTTTTTCAATTTTATATTTGCTATAAACCAGTATGCATTATACTCATTTTATTACATTATTATGAAAAAGTTAATTAATTTTTAAAAAATTGAAAACTTCCACAAAAATGTATCCCCTTTAGTTTTTTTAATCATTTTTGAAAATTTTTTGTCTAATTATTGAAAAAAAAATTGTTAGAATTCTTATTTATATATATTTTTTTCTTGCTTTGTAAAAAATTCTGTCGAAAAATAATAAATAATTTTGTCCTTTTACAATTATTTGTGCCTTTTTTGTGCATTTTTCACTTTTGTCAACTTATTTATGTTCATGTTAGAAAATTTTATACAAATACTCCGCGCGCTCGAATCAGTTCATTATTAAATAATGTGCCTTTTAAAAAATGAAATTTTTAATGATAATTATTAAGAAAAAAATGTCCATTTTCCAAAAATTAAACAAATTAAAATAAATTTCGTTAGCCTTGGTCTTGTGTATATTTTGCAAGTTTTCTTTTGAAGCTAATGAAAATTAATAAATTATTTTAATAAATATAAAAATAAATATATTTAATTTAATCAATAAATGTAAAGAAAATAGAATTTCCAATTGAGTAGAAAAAACACTAAATTAAGAGAAATTATAATTAGAGTTGCTCGGTACCGGTACCGGTACCGGTACTGGCCGGTAATTAGCGGTTTTTTTGGTACCGGTACCGGTACCGGTACCGGTTTTTTCAAAAATGAAAGTACCGTTACCGGTTTGTCTAGCACCGGTACCGCCGGTAAAAATTTGCACTGGTAAGAATGGGGGTCTGGTCGAGAAAAAAATAGGAAATTGGTGAAGAAGGAGAAATTTTTGAGAAAAAAATAAATTTTATTTCGTTTAGCAACCATGCATATGTGGTGTAATGGTTAAACCTTTTGCCTTTCATTATTTTTCGCTTGGGTTCAATTCCCCACTGGGATAGAATATTCTTCATATTTTCTTTACCATTATTTTAATTGAAATTTTAATTAAAAAAAATATTCCAACTTTTTTTCTTTCATTTTAAGCATCCTAAAAACCCAAAAATTAATCAATTGGTCTTTTTTTTACAAATTCTGTTAACAAATCGCATTAAAAATACAAAATTTTTCCCGGCGGCGCCTATCGGCACCGCCAGCCCTCCTTGTTCCCCAAAAGTCTTGAGAAAAACGTGCCGCGAAAAAAGCGGTGTTGAAAGCAAAAAAGGTCATTGATTTACATTAATTTACATGGCCGGAGACCCCTTCGCAAAATTGGAAAATTGGCCGCTGATCCCTTGTTTTGCAATAATCTGAATTTTGAGGTCTACATCTGAATTTTAGTGTTCTTTATCCTGAATTTGAAAAAAAAACTTGGTCACCCTCAATATACATATACTTCTGAACAATTCTAATGCTAAAAAACAGGCACTCGCGCGAAAACTGAATAAAAATTTTGTGTTTGAAAAATTTTGTCCAAAAATTTTTACGTTGGAAAATTACCGGTTTTTACCGGTACCGGTACCGGTACCGGTGGAAAAAGTTGGTACCGGTACCGGTTTTTGCATTACCGGTCAGTACCGGTACCGGTTTTTTTACAATTACCGATTACCGTGCAACTCTAATTAAATTGTCTATTCAAATTTTTAAATTCATTTTATGTGTATTAAAAATTTTTATTGTGTGGAATATTTAGTTGACAATTTTATCTCAAAATATAATTGCCGTTTAATTGGTGGCCAATAAAAAAAAATGTCTGACGGCCTAAATGAAGTGCAATTGAACAATTCGGATGGAGTGGACAAAAATGTGCCGCATTCGCTGTCCGGTGATGGAGTCAAGAAAATTGTAAAGTAATTAAGAAAAAAAACACAAAAATACTACTGTCTTTCTTGATACAGAGCTCATGGGGGCTTAGTTTTTCAACCCCCATCAAAATGGGGGCTTTATTTTTTTTTGGGGGGGGGGCTATATTATGGGAAATACGGTACACACAAAAAATACTACTGTCTTTCTTGATACAGAGCTCATGGGGCTTAGTTTTCAACCCCATCAAAATGGGGCTTTATTTTTTTTTTGGGGGGGGGCTATATTATGGAAATACGGTACACACAATATTATTTATCAAATTCAAAATTTAATATAATATAAAACACAAAATTTGTTTTGTTTTCAGCCGCCTTTGTGGCGACATTTGGCTGGCAGTGTTCAAATGGTTATGCTGTGCCCAGCTTGGCCTTGGAATCGCACTGATCAACCGTCGATTTGACCTTATTGTGGACGAGCATTTTAAAACGCGGCAATGGTCACCGGTTGAATTTATCCAAATTCGATGCAAAGTTGGCGAGGACGGCACGAAAGCGATGGAAATTGAGAAATTTTTTTTGAAATTTACCCCTCGTTCCCAGCCAAAATGGGCTGATCAGATCACCATGAAGGAGTGATCTGATCAACTTGGTGTTGCTACCTTTTTTGATCAGCATCCAAAGTTATGCTTACCTGAATTTTTTTAGATTTTTTTAATGCTGATCCAGAGAAGCAATATTTTAAAAATCAAATGGGACAACACTTTTGACCACCTATATTTTGATCAAAAAAACTTGGTCAACCTGAATATACATATACTTCTGAACAATTCTAATGATAAAAAACAGGCACACGCGCGAAAACTGAATAAAAATTTTGTATTTGAAAAATTTTGTCCAAAAATTTTTACGTTGGAAAATTACCGGTTTTTACCGGTACCGGTACCGGTGGAAAAAGTTGGTACCGGTACCGGTACCGGTTTTTGCATTACCGGTCAGTACCGGTACCGGTTTTTTAGCAATTACCGATTACCGAGCAACTCTAATTATAATGAAAAAATATTGAGGCACAATTACGTAAATAAAAACCAACAGAAGGAAATATATTGTAAATTTTTTTTTTTGCTAAATTTAGCTTGTGAATATATAATTTTGATTGTCATCGTGAATCAATATTTAACTAATCAATATTCAACTAATCAATATTCAACTACTTATAAAAAGGTATAGAAAAATAAAAAAAAATAAATTTGTTACAAAAATTCAAAAAAAAAAAACTAAAATAAATTTTAAAATTTTATCATCTGACCCACAAAAAAAAATTCGTTAACCCCGCTTATTTAAATTATGTCACCACTTTGCCAAGCTGTGCCAGGACAGAGTGCAGTTCGGAGCAGTACAAAGATAATTGCAAAGTTGCAAATATAAAAATGTAATCAAAAAATATCTGAGATACCCTTAAAGATTGACTATTGGAGATTTTAAAAAATATATGTACAGCGAAAAATTTTGAATTTTTTGTAAAAATTTAAAATTTGTTTATAAAAAATGTAATATTGTTTTAGCAAAATAAAAATTTTATAAATTCGAAAATATATATAAAATTTGGAAAATCAATTGTCTAAAAAACGCTCGTTAGCCAATGTTTTGGTGTTTTGAAAGTCAATTGAGAAATTTTTACCCAATTTTTGGCCTTTTTGGATGCTTAAAAGACATTTTTGGCGATTTTATGGCACATTTTAGTGCATATTTGGGCATTTTACGGGTTTTAGGGCATATTTGAGGGTTTCAGTACATCAGCTGAACTTTTTTGCCAGTGATGAAAATTTCCATCAATGTATACAAAATTTTGTAAATTTTTTAGCTGTTAGAAAATTCATAGAGCAATTTGAATTTGACAAATAAATAGATTTTTCCAGAAATGCCAATTTTTTTTTATTTTGTTAAATGGTAAAAACATAAAATCCTAAAATTTCAAAAGTCACAAAAACACTCAAACCTTCAGCTTCACATAAAAACATCCCGAAACGATTCAGGGCTTGAAAATGTTTTGCAAACCCATTTTTAATAGGTAAAAATAGGTTTTATAAATTAGAGGCCTGGATGCTCTTACTAACAAAGAATATTATTTTTTTAAATTATTTTAAATTTAACCAAATTTTCTCAAAATATGTTGTCCAAAATGCATCAAAGTTAGGAAAATAAAAAATAAAATTAAAAAACATTTTGTCAAACATTTAATAAGCCCAATTTTATACACTTTCAACAAAAGATATGCTCACGAAATGTGTGATAAATAAGAAAAGATTAAATCAAATCAAATCTCGACCAAATGTTCACATCCACTTATCAACATAATCATAATCATCAAACAAAATAACCTTTCTTTTTCCATGTGGTTATTGTTTTTACATCGACTTTTAATTCTTTAGCAATTTGTTTATCTGACCACCCCATTTGTTTAAATTGCGAATAAGATGCTTTAAATGATTCCAATTTCGACGTGTCTCTCCCTTAAAAGTTTAGTCATTAGCAGAATTTAATAATTTGCTATAAGCAATTTGTTGTTGTTGTTGTTGTTGTTGTTGTTTACTTTCCAATTTTTAATTTTGTCAGTAATAATTTAATAAAAATAAATTCGGATACCTTCGACTTTTGGAAGTTCAGTAATCTCCTCAAGGTCACCATAAATTTGCTTTTCTTCGTTTGTTAGCTGTTTTGGTTTATTAGGAGCACATAAAATGATATCCAACAAAATGAAAGTCATAAAAATGAACAACAACAATTTACACATTCTTTAGTTCAGTTTTTCTAGTTTTTTCTAAATAATTTTATTTTAATTATTAAATACAATAGTTCTTAAAGTCTCAATTAAAGTCCGCAAAAAAACCTAAATTTCTGGGTCCTTTTAAAAGATTGACTTTTTTAATTTTGCAGATTAGCATAAAAAAATCCAAAAATTTGAAACTAATTTTTTTTTTATAATTTTAGTGAAAATTTATGGGCTATATAAAACATTTATGTAGGATTTTATCAAGAATAATAACAAAAACTTTATTTGGTTGTTTTGGGAAACTTTCTTCTAAGTTTGGCCAAAATTTCGAAAAATTTTAAATTAAAATTTTTATTTTTATTTCAGGGTGAAGCTAATTAGAAATAGTTGGAAAAGTATTTGGAATATTAAAATATTTAAAATGATGAATTGTGCTTGTGCCATACCCCTATTTATGCGGTCTATCAATCATTCTTTGGCATTAAGTAGACGTGGATTATGTTGGCATTATGCAAACGTGAATTGGGCCTATAGCAATGAAAAATTTATGCATATGCGCTTTAACATACATAAAAACCAATGAAATATCTTAATGCATGAATATATACATAGATAGAATATATTACTTGTAAATGCTCTTTTTCTTTTCCTTGCCTTATATTTTTCATCATATGCGTGCCATTCATTAAATTGGGCTTTGTCTACATCTATATATTTAGCCATGCTATAATAATACATGTTTTTAAAAGTGCATATTCATATGCATTATCTTTACAATTCACATTACTTTACGTTTATCGATTATTTTACATACATATATCTTTATATTTTAATAAATATTTAGCTGTTACTATGCCGGGATGTAAAGAAAATCGGATTTTTATTAAAAGGTAAAAAATAATTGGTTTTTGGAAATCTATCTCTCCGTGGGTGAATATGAATGTTTCTATCTTTTATTTGAGACCGAGCCGGTTAGGCCCGGTGCCGGTTTTTATCGTGCCCGGCAAACCGCCGGCGGGTGCTTTTGGTTTGACCGCTTTTTGAGAGGCCGGACCCGGAAACTAATTGCTTTTGTTTTCAACAAAAAAATATTTATTTATTTTATTTATACCAACATAGAATCGCGGGAACGGCATTATAGTAGTTACCCATACCTAGTTGTCGTCAGTGCGCGAACTTTTTGCGCACTAACGACAGGGTATTGGGGGGGGGGGGGTGTTTTTTCTTTGATGTTTACCAAACCTGTCACAAATTGTGTGTTTTGCTTAATTCTGCATTTTTCTACCTAAAAATTACACCTCCGAATGCTTAATTATTTTCAAAATTTCATTTTCCATTCCTTAATTATGCATGCTTTTTCGCACCTTAATGTCGTAGTGCGCGAAAACTTTCGCAAACTGACGAAAACTAAGTATGGGTAACTAATTACTCATTATATTGGGTTTTTTTCCTTTATATATGTATGTAGCTATAGCTATTAATCCGTTGATGAATATATGTTTCTCTATCCTCATATGTTCTGTTTCAGTTAAACGAAAAATAAATAAATAATAAATATAAAAATTATTTATATTAATTTATCAAATTTTTATTTCACAAAAATATTCTTTGACCAAATTTTGTAAAATTTATGAGAATTGTCCCACAATTTTGCACCTGCTGCTGCTGAACACACTCAAACAACAAAAGATCGCTTTCCCGCTTCGTGTCATCCATCCCCATTTTCATTTTCTACATGTATTATTTGTTCACCGAATGACACCACCGATCAAAACATTTTTTCCCCACAAAATCCCCACTTTTGAAAATATAAATTGTCCCCCGGATTTGTTTTGGTAAAACGAAAAAAAAAATTTGGGGGTCGCCCCGTTGACGGACGAGAGGGGACGGAGTGCGCGGAACGGAATGGGACGACAAAAGCTTTTAGAAAAGGTTGGGCAGGGGATTTGCTTTGATGATCGGATCGGGGAGCATTCATTCTCTCCACCGCTCTCTTGAAGGGGACAGCTTAATGTAATTGTAATGTAATTGTGTGCACATGAAATGGAGGGATTGCGCAAATAGACGATGGATGACAGACGGGCAGACAAAAGCAAGGACACGGTGAAATAGTGGGGGAAAAGTGTACAAACAGAGAGACAGAGCAGCGATGAAATAGTGCGCACTGTACATGTTACAGATGGACATAAGGACGGGGTTGAAATAGTGTGCAAATGAGGCTCACGCCTTGTATACACAGACATGTAGAGCAGGGCCGAAATAGTCAACATTCAAGAGCGCAAACAAAGTGACAAAGCAACGACGAAATAGTGGGTTATAATTTTTTGAACACAGACGTGCAGTGCATGGGTGAAATAGAGTGACAACAACAATACATGTATGTGCAAACAAAGTGGTAAATAGTACAGCGATGTACTGCTTGCTCAAACTCTCCGGCTGGCACACAGACGAGCAAAGATGCGCGGAAATAGTATACTGAGGAACACTGAATGTCCTTGATTACAGACGACAAGAGCGAGAAATAGTGCATGAAAAACGCATGCTTGATCCCCTTTCTCGGTCAGACAATGCTGTGTTTGAGTGAAAAATGGGCTTAATTTTGACGCGATGGACTCACTTTTCGGGTATATATAAATAGGCGGGATTGCCGCAGTACAGTCAGTCCATTATTCACTCGTCTTTCGTCTACCTCAACAAGTTCAACATGTACATGAACAGCATGGGCTCTCGTGGTGCGTCATCCGCTGCTGTTGTTGCTTCTGCAGCAGCATTGTGCCTATTTTCGGCAATGGCAGTGGTGGTGTACGGTGCCGAAAGCGCTGGGCCTAAAGCAGACCAGGCCATGGCTGCCAAGCAGTTCAACCCGTCCGCATTTGTAAATTTTACAGAATGCCAATCTATTTTTATTTTTTTAAATTTAAATTGGATTTATTAAGCCGGCCATGCCACCAGAGCTTGAGAAAATCCTGCCAGCCGATGTTGTGCAAAAGTTGAAAGCTGTCCATGCCGATATGTCGTTGAACATCATGCAGAAACAAGACAAGATTGACCGTATCATGAGCTCCTTGCCGGGAGAGGCAATTTTTTAAAACAAAAATTTAATATTTGAAATTTAAAATGTAAGGTTTTGGACCAAATCCCGGCCCCGCCCGGCTTTGAACGTCTCCCCGACGATGTGAAGAACCGTCTGAAGCAGATCAATCGCCAAACCAACAAAGCATGGGCCGACAAGCAAAAGGAACTGCAGGTGTGTTCATATGTGCCATGAATTTAATTACTTTTCGAATTAATTAAATTATTTAATTACTTTTCGAATTAATTAAATTATTTAATTTACTTTTCGAATTAATTAAATTGTTTAATTAATTTAAATTTTATTTGTTTAGGAGTATGTCAAGACATTGCCGCAGGAACAACGTGCCATTCTGATGATGGGCCCAATGGGAGGTCCGCCGCCGCCACCGCCCAGCTTTGGCCGGCGCCGATGAAGCAGTGTTTATGTGCATATATGTTGTGTCTTTTGATTAATGGATCATCAATTTCTTTTTCAATTTCTTTTGTTTTTGATGAATTCAATGATAAAATTGGTTAACATTATTTAATTTGGCAATTAATTTTATTTTTGAATTTATAAATAAATTTTGTCGTCCCCTGATTTTTCTCTTCCCGAGGGTCGGGGATTAACCCTAGCACAAACCATGCATAATACAAATAGTGAAAAAAATAATTACCACATGAAAAATGAAAATATGAAAAATATAAAAGGAAATTTGGGGGTTAGGTATTTGCTGAAGGACAAATTTTTAGATAAGATAAACAAATTTAAACTGAAGTGCCACTGAAAGGAATATACATAATAAAGTAGAAGGAAAATTTAAAAAAAAAAAATTATATATTTATTATTTTGTTAATGGATTCCGTGTTTCATAAATAATTGATCACACCATGGTTAGTTTTCTCCCCCCCCCCCCCCCCCCCCTATATTTCTGGAGAATTATTTTTTCAAAAATTCAAGTAGAAGGCTTGGACAGGTTTCTATTAAAAACTAATTCATATATATATATATATATATATATATATATATATATATATATATATATATATATATATATATATATATATATATATATATATATATATATATATATATATATATATATATATATATATATATATATATATATATATATATATATATATAAATATTTATTTGGATTACATGTCAATAATTAAAAAAAAACTCAGTTTCTTTGGGAATTATGATCAAATTAATTTAACGCCCGCTCTATAGTCATTTGAAATGGCGACATTTGGGCACCAAATTAAGGATTTAAAAAATAAAACATAATAAATATGTAAAATGCTAAATAAATCGTTAAAATTTAGTAAATTTTAAGAACCCTTGTGCTTAAAAATGTTTATATTTTCTTGAAAATTAAAATTTTATGTATGGAAACCTGGAATCTTATTATTTAGTCAATTCTTACAGCTGTTTAAACGAAGAGTTAAACGTGTACTAGTTTCTATTTGGAGTTAGACCTGAATATCCGGCTTAGTTGGGCCCGAAATGTCAAGAGACCCGTCTAATTCTATTTAAACTCATAAAATTTTAAGTCTTTCAACAGACCGAGCCTTGTAATGATCAAATAATACATACCGTATATGCTCTGATTATAGCCCATGGGGGATTATTTTTCAACCTCCTCAGAAAAGGGGGGATAATTAGAGACTGCGGGATAAAGGGAGACTGAGGGATTATTTTTCGACTGATTTATGAATAAAAAACATTTTGTTTTGAACATGTCGCCAAAAATGTAATCGCGTCAAAAAAATTATTTTTTGTTGCATTTTTGTTAAAAAATTTCTGAATTTTGCGTGAAAAATTGAAAAATTCCAAAGATATTTACAAAACATTGACAAAACCCTCAAAAATATTCAAATACACATATGAACCTTTCAGAAAATGGGATTTTGTTTTTAAATTTTGAAAATTTTTCATTTTTGAGAAAAAATTCAGCACTCAATTCTGAAAAGGTGTTTTCATAAATTAAAAAACTAGAAAAATCCGCAATTTTTTGTATTATAAGGGGTAGGTATTTTAGTTAATATTTTTATCTTTTTTGAAGGAAGTTTTAACAATAAAACTCATTTTGGGATTCGGGACCAAAGTGGGGTTGCATATGATTTTTGAGTGGAAAAATTTTTTGTCCCAAAATCTCCAAAAATATATCTTTAGGATTATTTTAGGCGCTGATAAAGAATTTGAAATTAGATTTTGGTTAAGACTTCGTTAAGGCATCAGAATCCCTGCATAAATGTGGATTCTGAGGCATTATTATGAGGGGGAGGTGGATCAGGTTCGGATCCCGGTGAAGTAAGTGATTTTTCGGCTGTATTATTTTTTCATGTTCATTAAACATTTAAATGATTTTGATTTTAAATTAATTAATTTTTATTAAAATTTTAAAAAAATTTTGAAAAATTAAAAATTCTATTTATCCCACATGGGGGATAAATGGAGACTAGGGGGATTATTTTTAAACTCCTCAGAAGGGGAGGGGGATAATTGGAGACTGCGGGATTAATAGAGACTGGGCTATAATTAGAGCATATACGGTATGTATGGCATTGATATAGAATGAATGGTAATGAGTCTAGCAAAATAAGCAGGTTAATTGAGCAGAAATTCGTTCAAAAATTTTCGATTCATAGCTTGATTAAAATTTACTATGCTTTTAAATTAAAAGGTTGTAATTATAGTCAATTAAAACTATTTTTATTTTTTAAATCCTTAATTTGGTGCCCAAACTTCCCCCTCCCTTTGAAATCACTTATTCTTATTAAAAATTGAACTATATTTATAGTTAGTTGATATTTTATTTTTAAATTTTCATTATCCTTCATTTTATAAGAAATTTGATGCGTACGAATTAAAAAATTTACCAAAAAATTAATTGCTTTATTTTTTTAAAAGAACATTTTATTGTTTTGGCACAAACATTTGGCATTTTGTCCGCCCCCGCCCAAAAAACACATTTGCGGTGCGGTGAAGAAAAGCAATTGTCCCCAGGGGAACTGTTGTTTTGTTGGGCCGGAAGGCTGAGGCGAGAAGTGATGTGCCACCACCATTGGAGGAATGAAGCAGCAAAAGCCGGCACTATGCCGAGAATGGAAACCATCGACTGACTCATCAGCAGAAATGCCAACCACCCACAAAAAATGATTAATATTTTTTGTGTTGGCGTGCTCTCTGTTTTGGATGCGGAAGTTTAAATCGTAATTAACTTTGTACTATAATAGCCTTAACAAAATAATGGGCTTTTTGGGTGAAAATTTAAAATGAAACCAAATCCCCCCATGACAAAATCATTTACCATGTCCAGAGAAATTAGGAGCTAATTTATCCGGAGCGGGTCAACTTTGGATTAAGACAGTACAATATTGTTAAGATAAAATCTCGGAAAAATTTAATCATTAAAATCGTTACTCGACTCTGTCAGGAAAAAAACAAAAAACTTGCCGAGACACAAATGGCAATCTTTTTTTATTTTTATTTTTGCTTCATCGCTCTTTTTAAAATGACATTTTCTGCAGCTTTTCTTTATTTTATTTTTTGTCCTTGCAATTAACAAAATCTGCTTTCATAACCATATATAAATTTGACTGTGATTTCTGATTTTAAATACAAACATTTTAAATTTTAAATAACAAATTTCTTAAATGAAGTACTCTTACGCAAAACACATTTTTCCTTATAAGGCATCAAACCGACTGACTCCAATTTGAACAAAGTTCAAAAATTGGCCTTAAATTTTCTAACCAAATTTTTTTGCAGCTATTTTTTGCAAGCAAATCCTCATCCCAAAAGCAACGGCACTATTTAACTTTTGGCCAATTCAAATGCAATTTGAATGGGCGTGCACAAATTTCCGCCATCACCAACAAATTTTTTATATTATTGTTCACCCTCCGGCGGCAAGTGCTGCCCCCGGAGGGCCGGGGCTGGACAAAAAATGCCATCGGCACGGCAGCACAACACAAGCTCATGAACATATCTTTCTCTCCCAACCCCGGGGGGCACCACCATACATCCGGCGGACTGGGTAGGGCATGGCATGGCATGGAATTGAGAGGAAGCATCCCCCCAGCACTGCCCCCCCCCTCCCCAAACACAGCTTTAGCATTTTTTTGTTGCCGTTATATGTATATGTTGGCAAAATTGTTGTGGGGCCGAGATGGGCGGTGGCGGCGGCGGCTTCTGCTTTATTTAGTCATTTTTGGCTGTGGTTATTTGTTGGTGCCGCGAGGGGGGGGGACGAGAGGCTAATTTTTCCGGCATTCCCTCCGGCATTGAAAAAATCTTATCGAAACGGCGAAGAAGTGCCAAGAGCAGACAAATAAATAAATAAATGTGTTATTGCCACAGGCAATTGCGCTTAAGTGCTTCGTGATGCTGTGCACTTTTGTACTTGAAACAATTTGTTGGCATTTTGTTTTGCTTTTTTTTTAATTGGCACACAATAATAAAGCACTTGGCAATAAGTGTTGCTCCGTTCATTTGAATGGCCATATTCAAAACAGAACTCTTAGCATTTAAAAGGAGCTTTTTTTTTGCAAAGAATGGCACATTTAAAAATTAAAAATTTTAAGCAATTTGAAAACCCAATTTATTTTTAAATTAAATTGTTTTATTTATTATTTGTAGGAATTAAATAAAAAATAAAGATAGAAAACTGTCAATTATTTCTGCACAGCGAGTAATGAAAATTCAATTTTTTTTTATTTCCTTACTTACAGTGAATTAAATTAAAAAATGATTAAAATCTGTAAATTAATTCTACTTTTTTAATTCATTCTTATTATAAAAAACTTTATTTTAAAAAACATTTTTTAAGGTTTTACAAATATTTTCCATAATATGCGAAAATGTTTAAAAAAAATTTAAAATCTATAAACATAATAATAAATTAAAAAATTTTGGTCCAGGAATATTTAAATGCATAAATCAAAATGAAAATATAATAAAAATACAAAATTTAATCGTAAAATGCAAATAAAATTTTAATATATTTAAAGTTTTTTTTTTTTTTTGCCATTTTCCACTATTATCACTTAATTGAATTGGTAGCCACAAGTCAAAAAATGTTTTTCCACTCGCCATTACCACGAACACCGGTGCTCCGACGTTCGACGCTCAGTGGCAGCGGCCAAGTCGAAATTGGGGCCGCACTTCGTCACCAATTGGCCGAAGTGTTTACGCCGCCATCAAACATTTATCAGGTGTTAAATTTAACAAAAAACGATTAAATGCAATTAAAATATATATTTCAATTAAAATAGATTAATTCTATAGTAATAATAATAATAATTTTTGAAAATTAATAGAAGAAAGTGCTAAATAAAATTCTCCTGGGAATGCGCAGAAAATTTTCGCAACATTAATCAATTTGGAACACATATTCACACATTCATTCATTTATTCATTATTAGTTTCACGCTGAAAATGGTAAAAATTTTAATTCCTTATTTAAAAATTTAATTTAAAATAATATTTAAAAGATATAGAACATTTTTTTCCATTAAAATTATTCAAAATGATCTGATTGAAATATCAATGATTAAAAACAATCTTTTTTTAATGCTTTATTATTTTAATAAATAAATTTTTTAAACAATAAAATTTAAAAAAATTAATAATCATTGATTAAATTCATTTTATATTCCAAATAATTTTTAAAAATTATTTTGAACAATATAGAATTTCAAAACGATTTGGTTGAAAAATTGGTGCTAGGTCGAACCTAAAAAAGTATCAATGATTATAATATTTGAATTTAATTATTGTTTAAATATTATTTGCTGGTTAATAAATCATAACTTAGCTCAAAATTGATAAAATTAAACAATCTTGAGAAACAACCAATTTAATTTTGTTTATATAATTAGATAGCCAAAAGATTTCTCTATAAATCAGTTAAATTTAAATTTTTTTATTGGGTATAAAAAAAGTTAGGGACCATATAATTGGGTATAAATTTTACGAAATTTTTTGTCATAAGTTTTTATAAATTTTTGCCAAATTTTTAAATATATAAGATAATGGAGGGACATGTAAAGCTATCGCTAACTACTAAGATTCTTTAATTTTATCAAGTTTGTGCTAAGATATGATTTATTATACAGCAAATAATATTTAAATAAAATAATTAAATTTAAATATTATTATCATTGATACTTTTTTAGGTTCGGCTCAGCACGGAAAAATTAATATTCAACCTAACTACATTAAATCAAAATGAATTAAATTACTATTCAAAAATTAATCCCAATTTCAGGTAGCTCCACAACGTGAACAATCAGTTGACGACAGCGGTGGACCATCTGCTGCAGAAACAGTGCCATTAATAGAGCATCAACTTTTGATGGCGGATCAGGACCAGCTGAACAACAACATTGTTCAACAACAAAATCTGTATCAGCAGCACCAGCACAATTTTGTGGCACCGTCCATCTTGGTGTCGTCGTCGTCCATGGAGAAAAGTGCGTCGGCACAGGACTTAGCCGGCACGGCCGCAGCGCTGATACGACGGCACCGCAGTGCGAGCAAAGTTTGGACACAACAAATAACGGAATATTAATTAATTTAAATTAATATTTCTTTATTGAAAATTAATCATTTTTTTTGAGCCCCGGACGGGTTCGATGGTATTGAATCTTTTTATCTAAAACTCAAAAAATTCTGAAGTAAAAAATTGAAAAATGCTTGCCAAATTTGGCTAATATTCGATCCTTTTAATTAAAGAAGCTTTTCAAAAGCCCGCAAAAAATCTGTTTGGCGCTTAGTTGTCAAAAACAGGCTTTTTGGCACCCAATTGCCCGCCGTCGTTTCCCTTCAAATATTAAATTGTAAGCAAAGAGTGGAAAGAGGAAAGACTTTGCGGATTTTTAGAGATGTTTTTCAGCAGGATTTGCATTGATAATTCTTGTTAGAGTTAGTTGTACGGGACCGTGAGTCTTTTCGGGCTGAAAAACCGGGACTTTTTGGCTGGAAAACCGGGAAAAAACCGGGATTAGTCCCGGTCCCGGTCAAAACCGGGACTTAGGTACTCAGTTGTACGTTTTTTTTCAGTACCAGTCCCGGTCCCGTACAACTCTAATTATTGTTGTCGCTAGAGAAAAATGCCCATTTCAGTACCAATGAGCCTGTCCAAAATATAAATTAAATTATATTTGAAATTTACAAAAAATCTTTTATAAAAAATTTAAAAAATAATTTTTAATTAACATTTATAAATTATTAGTAAACTAAAAGATTTTTCCTCAACACACCGGAAGCTCAGTGCGTACAATTGTGCTCAGGAGGCCAACCATTACAATTCAGGAAGATGGACGCATTCTTATTGGTAAAGAATTTATTGTTGAATATTTTTAGTTATTATTAAATATTAAAAAAAATACATTTTCTCAAGCAATTAATTCTAAATTATTCCATTTATTTTTCTTTAATTATTATTATTTTTTTAATTATGAATGGTGACGAGATATTTTGACATCAATTTAAAATATATATATATATATATAATAATTATTTAATCTTTTTTGACAATTATTATTTGAAAGTTTAAAACGTTTTCAGAAATTTAATTACCCATTTTTTGATTTTTATTTTTTAAATCGTTTTTATATCCATTTTTTCGTAAATTTAAAATATTTTAATCTTTTTTAGGTTACTCTTTTTTGGTTACTTTAATTTAAAAAAAAAATGTTCTTGCCAAGTTTCAAATTTTACTGCTGGTCTCAAATTTCCAATATTGTTGAACAGCCGTCGGTTGTTGTAATTTTGCACCTCACCCCGCCCATTTTCCCGTCGATGAGGTCAAAAAGTCCTGAGAGGAGCTTTTAAACCTCAATAATCCCCTCAATTCCAACGTGGCCATCACGCGAAAATGATGGTCATAAACAGAAAATTTTGTTGTAAACATTTTAAAAATGTTTTTATTATTATTATTTTTTTAATTTCTTTTAAATTTTATTACATATTTACTATTACATTTCATTTTTTTGGTATTAAATTTTTAATTAATTTTTTCGAGTATTTAATTTGAATTATTTTCTTGTTTATTTTTAAATGAATTTAATTTTTATATTTAATTTTATAAAGTTTTATTTTTAAAATATTTAATTTATTTTCGAAATTTAAATTTAAATTATTTTCTTTTATTTTTTGATTTAATTTATTATTATAATTAAATTGTTTTATTATTTAAGTATTAATCTATTTTCGACTATTTAATTAAATTATTTTCTTCTTTATTTTTAAATTAATTCATAACTTTTACATCATTTTCTTTACTTTCATAAAAATCGTAACTTATTTTTGGATTTCCGCTTTCATATTCATGGAAATTTACCTATGGAACTCGTCAGGCGTAGTCAAATAAATTGCTTTTACTGACCAAATCTTTCATAATTTCATTCCAACCATCAATCATAAAAATATTTATTTCCATATTTAGTAACTCAAAAAAAAATATTCATTTTTGGCAAAATTTTTTTGAAATTTGGCCAAAAATTTGTGCTTTTTTCCCAATGATTTAATAGTGTTCTTTCAATTGTGTCAATGCTTTTCTTTTGGATTTGTAATCCAATTATTTGCCCATATTTGTGCCTATTTTAGATTACATCGATCTCATTGTTAGTCAATCTGTAATAAAAGAACCATGCCAAAAAATAATTAAAAAAATTAAATTTTTAAAAATTTAAAAATATTTTTTTCAAACAATAATTTTTAAAATCCATTGATGCTGTTGCTATATTGCTAAGGTTGTTACTGCTGTTGATAAGTTGTTTAATTGACTCCGTTTCACTAAAATCAGTAATTATTTCTTCTTGGTAACAAAAATCGCTACAAAAATTTTAAAAAAATGAAAATTTACATAGTTTTAAAGTTTTAAATTTTTAATATACTGTAATCCATCATAATTTATCTTTTTTAATTAATAACAAATTATTTAAATTTACATTTTAGAGAAAATCAGTATAAAATTTAAGTAAAATTAATTACCAGATGTAATAAAATCAAAATTTTTTTTTTAGTAAATTGGCCATTTAACCTTTGGTTAAGCCCCAACCCACGAGGGGACAGAAAAGTCGGGGAGGAAATTCCCGGACAAATTCTCATCCAATTTTGTTTGACTAATGCCCACCATACTTTTTGATCAACAATTTTGTAAAACGATTGACTTTTTGGCCATTTCCCAAAACAAGGCGCTTTATCCATTCAAAAAATTGGCAAATTCAACATCACACATTTTGTGGCCAGCAGATGAGGGTGCAGCTTGAATAATGTACTTTCAAATAAATAATAGATGTTGTCCCCCCCCCCCCCGCCGGGGGTCCTCAAGGCCACCCCCACACAACACACACACACACCTTAAAACAATATGACATACGAACAATTTGCCAAAATTGTAGCCATTGGTGGCATGGCAATGGGCCGTCACCGTCCGTCCGTCTCCGTCTGTCTGTCATTAAAGTGCCAAAAAAAAACAAAACAATTTTCGGGTGCCAAAACATTCACTTTTTATTGCCAATTTCGGATGACTTTTGTCCTTATTTGAAATGAAAATTCCTCTGTTTTTATCTGTTTCCTCATTTTTTCGTAATTTTCACCACTTTTTGTGAAAAAGAAAAATTTTTAAACCAAAAAATTCATAGTTTTAGAGGTTATATAAATTTTTAAAAAGGTGCAAAATTGGCATGCCAGAGATTTGCTAACTTATTTAAGGATAAATGCCTGCCTCCCTATAAACTCAAGGACTTTTTCCATTTAAATTATTGCCGCGTCCTGCAAACTTAGAAAAACTTTCAAGGACATTCTTTCATCCGAAACAAATTCAAAACCAAATTTAACAATTTAGCACCCAGAACACTTATTTTCCTAATCAAACTTAGAAAGAAATTTGCCATTTGTAGCTTTTGGGTTGCTTCTAAATTTTTGGCACTTACATAATTGTCACACTTTGCCAAACACTCGCTTTTTTATTCACTGACTATTTACAAAATCTCCCACAGCGTGGTGCTAATTTGGACAATTTAATATTTTTACATTCCACAATTTGGCCCAAAAATGGACGATTCAATTGGCGGGGGACGACGAAAATTGTCGTCGTCAGCCCGCCACACTCCAAGTGGTGGCCTGGCACGAAAATATTCAAGCAACCGCAAACTTTCACGTGCCGACCGGGTGGTTCAAGAAATTTTTCACACCAAAGTGAAGGACCCACCTGCAACACCAGTTGAAAAATTGGTACAAATTTCATAAAAAACTTTTACTGCCAAGCCATCCCCCTCATAAATATTAGGTCGATAAAAATGATATTTTTTCTGAAATTTTTAAAATTTTGGTTTGTGAAATTTAGACCTCAGACGTTTGCCTCACTCCCCCTGCTCATGGCCTAAAATTTTTAAGAAATTTTCAGCCTCAATCCACTCTCAAAATTATGAGGTAATTGATAATTTTTTTGAAATTTTTCAAGATTTTTGAAAAATTGGATTTAAGCATTAAGCCACCACCCTCATTAACCACTATTTTGAAGTGGAAATTTGTTAATTTCATGAAAGATTTTCAACTCTCTCTTTATAAGTAGAAAAAATAGTTATTAAAATTTTTGTGAGATTTTATCTTCAGACTCCCAACTGAGCCCCCTCCACCCTCTCCTCCCGAATTAATAGTTTTTCAATATTAAGTCCACCATCTGAGAAACTTTTTTTGAAAACATAGTGTAGAAAAGCAACCGTAAAAGATGAAAATCTTAAAAAAATTCTAAGCAACTTCATCAACACCAACACCAGCAACAGCAGCAGCAGCAGCACCATTTTGGGGGGTTGGCCCCGATGAAGCATTCCTCAATCCCATTCAACGTTAGCCTGCACCCTTTTTGGCCATTCATGCATTTGGGAGGTACTGATACTGTGATGGGTGAATATGAATGGCCTAGTGGTAGAAAAAAATAAGAAAATTCCAAAAAAAAATTACATTGGCACAATTGAAACGTAATGATTTCTTATGTATAATTTTGATTTTTTAATTCAATAAAAATAAATTATGAAATTTCTTATAATTTTTTTTATTAACTAAATCAAAATTATATATTAAAATATAAAAAGATTTATTGAATAAAAATTGAATATTTTTATAATTTGAAATCTTTCAATTTAAATTTAAATTAAAAAATTTTAAAAAATAATAAAGAAAATAATAATTGTTACATTTAAAATTTAATCTTACTGTATATTATGGCAAATTCATTTTGGTACCTTTTTTTTTGTGTGTGTTTTTTTAGACAATATCACTGCCCGTTGGGACGGATTGCCAATGCCAAAACAGCCCACACTTTTGGAAGGGGACGATGTTGGCACACTGTTGACCAGCCAACTGAATGAGGAGGACGAGGCCAAGACGGGCTTGAATTGCCCACAAAAAGTGCTCAAGGTGTTCGTTCAGCAATGGCATTTGTAATGCCAAAATTATAAAAAATTTAATACAATTTATTAAAAATAAATTAATTTTTAAATAAAATACTTTTTTTTATTTTTTACATATATAATTTTGGGTTTTCAGCTTATCAAAATTATGGTACCACATGTTGTGCTTGTTGCTGTACTAATTGGTTATTTGTGTTTAGGTATATGAATTTTTATATTTTTAAATTAAAAATATTTCAATATTTTTATAAAAAACAAAATAAAAACTAAAAATAAATATGAATTTTTTACGATTATCATTATAATTACCTTTTTTCAATTTAATTTATTTTATAAATTTATAATTATCTTTATTATTATTGTTGTAATTTTTATAAGCATAAATAAAATAATATTTTTTCTTTCAGGAGCTGGAATTTTACAAGCATTGGAGACCCGAACTGAGCTTGTAATTAATTTGTTATATTATCAAAAAACCATTTTGTATATTTTTGTTTTAAATGCTTTTTTTCACAGATGGCACGCTCTCGAAAACTGATTAGGCTTGATCAGCTCATTGAGAACTTCACTGAGTCCAGCTGGCATATGTTGGTTGACCGATTTGGCGCCGATGCCCAAATGCATCGGGAACAATGGGCCGACATATTTAGGCAAAAATAATTAAATCAAATTAAAATGATGATTAATCCCCCATAAAATTTATTTTAAAATTCAGAGATTATATGATCAGCGTTGCGGCAGAAGTTGATGACAGGTAGATAATTTTAAGAAACTTTTTTTAAAATATAACTTTAGTATTTTTATAAATTTATTTTTTTTAACTATTTGAAAATTTTTAAAACAATCAATGAATTTATTTTTTCTTTATTTTTTTTGCAATAATTATAATTTTTTTTTATCACAAATTAAATAATTCATAATCAAATTTAGACGACCAATTCGACAAGAAATGTTGGCCCCTGAACAGATTGACAATATCCATAACAAATGGACATTTCCAACGGCATTGTATGGATTAATTTAAAAATATTTTTAAAATAAAATTTAATTTTTATTGAAGATTGTATGTACTCACTGTGTTAACAACATGTGGTGAGAAATAAATTAAGAATATCAAATTTTCATTCAATTAAGTAATTTTTTTTTTTGTAATTAATGAAATTTTTGTTTAATTTTTAATTAATTCACAAAGAAACAATTCAACCTGGTGCTATGTCGAACATAATAAGTCTCAATGGAGCGAACCTAAAAATTCAAAAAAAAAAAATTAATTTTATGAAGCGTTTTATATTTACATAAATAAATATAAATGGAAAAAAAAATTAAAATTTATTATCATTAGGGACTCCATTTTTAGGCACAAAAAATCACGAAATAGGCATTAAATAGGCACATAAATGCTCAAATAGGCACCAAAATAGGCAAATAAATTTTTTATTAACGCTTTTTAGCTAGAAAAACATGTAAAAACTTAATAAAACATTTAATTTTAGTTTATTTCAATTATAATGAAGTTATTAATTATTTTAAATGGTGTTTTTGAAAAAGAACAATTTTTAAAACAAAAACTTTTATCAAAAAAAAAAAAATTAGATTTTGCTGATAAATTTTTGGGAAATTTTTTTCAATTCTTAGGAGTGTATTTTCTGAAAATTTTTCGGGTCAATTCTTAGTAGTGAGTGTATTTTTCGTTTTTATTGCATTTTTGTTAAAGATTTTTCCGAAAATCCTGAAAAAGGCGCCAAAAATGGCGAAATAGGCACAAAAATAGGCATTATAAAAGCCATCGTAGACTCACCAAACCAAGCGGAAAAGGCGTTTTTCGTGCTAATCTGTGCGTATTAAGTGCGCAAAAATTTTAGGCATTTGCCTAAAAATGGAGTCCCTAATTATCATTGATACTTTTTTTAAGGTTTGCTCCATTGAGACTTTTCTCTATGTTGACTCATAATCAGCACAATTCAATCTTTCTTAAACACTTTAAAAATTATTTCAGAATTATTATTTTTTTAATTTTTTTTTCTTTGGTATTAATAATTTAATTTTTATGACAAAATTAATTTTTATTTTTTGAAAGATTTTCTTGCCTTTAGGCTATTCCGAAGTTTCTGTTAACACGGACCTTGGCAAAATTTTCTCTGTGATTTTTGCGCTTGTTGGCATTCCACTGATGTTCATCACTGCTGCGGACATTGGCAAATTTTTGTCCGACCCAATTTTGTGGTTAAAGAAAAATTGGCGGCGCATCAGACAAAGGACAAAGGCAGGCACTAATTACTAACTAAAAATAATTAAAAATAATTTTTTGAAATAAACTAAAAAATTAGTTAAAGTAAAATGATTTATTATTTTTAATTTAAATTTTTTATAAATATTGGTTAAAATACTTTTAGCAAAAGAAACTTTTGAACATTTTTTAAGGCCAAAAATATTTATTTCCTATCAATAAATCCATTTTATTAAAATAAAAATATGTTTAATTATTATTTTACTGTTTAAAAAATTTTTTTAAAATTAATTTATGTTTTTTATATTGCAGAAGGTGATCTATGAATTTTTTTGTATTCACAAAATTGGTGGGAAATATCGTCGGAAATCCATTCAATCAGCAACTACTTCAATGGGCGCGGTGGCATTAGACATGCTCGAGGGCATGGACCGTAAGTCTAATAATTTTTTTTTAATTTCAAAAATTTTAAGAAATCGACGAGCCTACCAACCTTTGGTTTCCCATTGGTATGATCGCATAATGTCAAAAAAAAAATTTTTTTTTGAAAATTTTTAGGTGCCTATGTTATGTGCATATGCGTTTATTGCTCCATCGGATCTTTTATGTAAAAATTTTTTGAAACTTTTTAAATAAAAAAAATTTATAATTTTTTTTCTTAGGTTTATGAATTGGGAAGAAAAGTGGTCCTTCATCCATTCATTTCATTTTGGATTTAACCTCATTGTGACGGTCGGATTAGGTGATCTTGTGGTCACAGATTATATGTAAGTTTTGAGGGTCAATGCAAATGAGCAAAAACAATCATTTTTGTAAATATTAAATTATGCTTGTATATTAAAAAATTTCGGCGCATAATTTAGTAAATTAAATTGTTATTTTTTCTTACAAACTTTTCTAACTCATTAAAGTTTCTTCAAATTTATGACTAAAAAGATGTATGTATCGGAAAATTAGTGAATTTTTTTTTGGTATAATTTTAAGGGTTTTTACCGTATTCAATAATATAAATAAATATTTTTATTTTATTTACTGCAATTTTTGTCTCGAAAATTTGAGGTGCTCAAATTCATACATTTCAGTTTCCTTTCCTTGATCGTTGCTTTCGTCATTGTTGGTCAGTTAAATGTTTAATTTATTCAATTATAAAAATATTTAAATTATTTTTATTTATTTTAACTTTTTTTTCAATTTTTAAATAAATTTTAATTTTTTTTTTAAATAGGCCTCGCCGTTGTGACAATGTGTGTTGATTTGGCATCAACTCATTTGAAGGCCTATTTCACTTCACTCCATTACTTTGGCCGTGCCAAACGCTTCTTGGGCATGAGCGAAGAATTGCGCGAAATTGTCACACTGTTAGGAGTTTTGAGGAGAAAAAAGCATGGAAAAGTTAGGGCAATTTTTTGAAAATTTCAAAAATTTTTAACCCCTAAAATTTTCACTCAGATCACCTGGGATGATGTGTGCAATTTTCTGGAAAATGAGCTCTACAATCGTCCATTTGAACCACATGAATTACTGATGAAGGTAAGGCAGAGAAAAAATATTAAAAATGGAATTTTTTTTTCTGGTGCAATACAATTTTAAATTTAATTTAATTGAATAAAAATTATTTTAATTTATTATCGTTAATTAAAAATTTTTTGTCTACAGTAACGCAAATTTTTATAAATTTATTTTAAGTTAGAAATAATATTTTAAAATTTATAAATTAAAGACAATATTTTAAAATTTATTAAATGAAAATAATTTTAATTTTATGATAGCTGATTAAAAAATATTTTATTCATTAGATCAATTAATGTGTAAAAACAATATTAAAAAAACTTACAAAAATTTTATATTTAATTATTTATTTAATTTTTACTTAAATTTTATTTATTTATATTTTTTACCTAATAATTAAAAAATATATTTATTTACCTAATAATAAAAATTTTTAATAAGTTTTTTTTGTTAAAGTTACGATTTATTGACGAGAACACACTGAGTTCTGCACTGTCCACCATGCGCCACAACAGTTTCCAATCTGATTTTTTGCGTGATGCCGAATACTTGCGCAGGTAAAATAATTCATTTTAAAATAAATTAATATTTAAATTAATTTTGCCCAATTTATTTTAAAATTAGGCTTCGTGCACTCCGTCCAGACCAACCTGCCTACCTCTGATTTTTTCTTGAAAAATTTATAAGACGAATGGATGGATGTCTTGTGATTTTTGTAATTTGCCTATCAATTAATTTTACAATTCATAGACATTATAAAATTTTCAATCTTTTAAATATACAAATTAAAAACAAATTTCTGATTAAAAAATATTTTTTATTTTAAAAAATATACAAATTAAAAAAACAAATATATGTAAAATGCAAATATATTAAAAAACATACAATGTTAATGAAAAGTTAATGATCAATTCAGTTGACAGTATATACATCTGGGTTAGAACTCGAGACCCGAGCCAATAAATCCCGAAAATTTAGCTGAAAAAAACTCAGTCTCGAGTACAAAGATTCTCGAGAACATTGGATGAAAATGGTTGGGATTAATTTGCAAAATAATTGTTAAGGGCATCTAATTAAAAAAACGTCCTGAGTTTGATGGGACACCGCAACAAATTCCATTCTTCTGGGACTGATTTCTCTGTTCTCAGTTGTTCAATTCTGAGACTAAATTTTGAAATATTTATATAAATAAATAAATAAAATTTCTTCCAATAAATTTAATTAGACCCATTTAAAATCATTAAACAAATTTAACACAAAAAACTGTGCCTGCTTCTTTCGTAAAATCCGTCATTTTTTGCATTTTTTCTACAAAAAATGGCATTTATTCGATAGCCCAGGTTTTTCACTATAAGCCTGCAAAATTTAAAATAAAAGTATCAATTTTCATATAAGTTTTGGCAGTAATAATAGTACTCATTTGTATACAACTTTTTCCAAAGTTGACCAAATTTTTTGAAATTTTGCAGGCTAATAGAGAAAAACTAGGGTTATCAATGATACCAAGAAAATTAAAATTTGGTTACTCTTAAACAAAATTACGCCATATTTGTCGCAAAACTAGCAAAAATGGCGCATTTTAGAAAGATTTAGTACGAAAAAAAGATTTAAATTCCGCACATCTTCCTCCTCCACATCATTTGTTGGCACAATGATATGATGGCACGTTGTCGTGTTGTTGCCATTGCGCTGTACGCGCAGCAACAGCGTGGCACGCGTTTCCGCGTCCGCGGAAGTCATCCGCGACAACGGCACACTACGGTTTGCACTGGCATCATCCGCGTCTGCTGCTGCTGCTGCTGGCGTACCCGCGGAAGTGGTTCGGCAAGCGCGGTAACGCGGCGCGGCGATTGAAGCCATCATCATTTTACCATTGGCAGTCGGTGCGCAAACCGAATCACCTGCAAGAATTAATTTTGGGCAATTAATTTAAGAAAATTAAGGGAACCGCCCATTTGGCGCCAAAATTATAATATTTTAATTTTAATTTTTTGTCCAAAAATAAATAAATAAACTTTGTATGATTTTAAAGCGCTTGAAAGTCCTATTAGCCTGCAAATTCCAAATTTTGCTGACGCACAAAAAGTTATGTCAAAAACCCCCCAAAAATTGAGTCTAAACTGAAATTGAAAATAGCTAACGGAATTTTTGTTTCCAAATTCAGTTAATTTCTCAAAAGCATTTTTAATTTTCTCGTTCAGTGAAAACAAAAAATGTTACGTTTATATGAATTGATGAACTGTTTCTTGCCGCTCAAAAGTCGGAGGAATGCTTGACGAAATCGCGCGGACATCAAATTGTAGAGGACCGGATTGATGGCACAAAAACCGAGAAAACAGGCACAATTATGAAGAATAATAAAATTAATTAGACTACCAGTTGAAGAATATCATTGTTTTGGACAAATAGATGAACCTACAAAATTTATTAAATTTTATTTATGAAATTTTCATAAAAATAAGAAATAAATCATTAAATTAATTAAATGGGAAAAATACAAAAAATTTCTAATTATTAATATATTTTTACATTTAACCTTGAAAAATTAAATTCGATATTATTTTAAGTTTTCTGTAAAATAAAATTATATTTCTAAGTTCAGAACTAATTTAAATTTATCCAAAGTTAAATTTAATATATTTTTAAATAAAATAAATACTATTTTTTTACCACTCAGGGTTCCACATTTCAGCATTGAAATTTTTTGCGAACGAATTGTACATGACCATGGCACGGTAGGGCAGCCAACAGACGGCGAAAATGAACACAACCAATGCCAGCATTTTGATCACCTGAGGAAAATAAGGAAATATTGAAAATTTTTGAGATTTTGATCAAATTTTCTTAATAAAATTCACTAAATTTACGAGCATTTAAAAAGAAAAATTGGTTTTTTCGTTAAAAAATTTTGTTGATCACTACCTGATCGGGGTCCCCGACCCCCGACAATTGAGCTCCCCCCCCCCCCCCGACCCGACCCCCGGACATGTCACTCCCCGAGGTCCCCGGCCCCCGACATTTTGCCCCCCGAGGGGTCGGGGAGCAACCCTAATTTTTATACAGAAAAATCAAAAAATTTAAAAAAAGGTCGGTATTCAATTTCTCAAGGAGCATTGGTGCCCAATTTTCGGGACTCATTTGTCTCGATTTTCTAAATTGATCCATTTATGGGAATCATTTGCCCATCGGTACTCAATTTTCCATCGAGCATTGGTCCACAATTTTGGAATTTTCCAAGGACCATTGGTCTCCACAATTTTCGAGACTCATTTGTCCACCGGTACTCATTTTTCCAAGGAGCATTCGTCCATATTTTAGGGACTCATTTGTCCGTTCACCTGCACTTTTCCTTTGGTTGCCGAACTTCGTCCACCATTCCCACAGCCGGCAATCACCACACTGTCCCGACCATGTGAACGTTTTGGTACCATACTTTTTGTGCCATTTGCGGTCGGTGAATCGGGCGGTGCTTCCGGCACCATTGAGACAAGCATTGGATTAGACTCCGGACGTATTTCCTCTTTAAAATTAAAAAAAATCATTATATATTTAATTATTTAAAGTAAAAAATATATTTTGGTTTTCTTCTAAATTAAGGCAAGGAATTGTTGAAATTTCAAGGACAAACCAAATTTTTACAAGGACATACGAAAGAAATATTAAAAAACGCAAGGACAAATATAAGTGTTAATAAAATTCAAATACTAAAATTTTTCTCATAAAATAATTATTAAATATTAATTAGAATTTAAATTATTAAATAAAATTTACGGCTATTTCTATGGACGAGATCATTGGCAATGGAATATTTCATCTCACTTCTTGTCAATGTGTATATAATCTGAAATAAATTTTTTAAAATAAATAAAAAATTAATTGTCTTTATTTATTTAGTATTTTTGGACTAACTTTTGTATAAATGTATGTGTTCATGATCATTGGAATAAGATAAAAGGCTGAGAAATCGGCAACAAACATCACCTGAAAATGATGAATCATATGGTCGAAAATTTAATCGGCATTTAATGCGTTATTTTTTAATTATATTTTATTTAATTATTTAATTATTATTTTTTAAAATAAAAATGTTATGTGATAATAATAATATAATAGCTCATTGACAAAAAATTTATTGTTAACTATACTCGAAAAAATGCTGAATTTCCTGTTTTTTTTTCTAAAAATTATGGCCTAATAAAACGAGGATAAGTCAGTCATTGATTGAACTCATAAACTGAATTATATCCATTTAAAAATTTTTATTTAGAAAAGCAATTAAATTAAATAATTGCGAAGAATAATTAAAATACTTCAAAAATTATATAATTTTATTATTTAATTAATTTTATTTTTGTTTTGCTTTTGCCAACTTTATATGCCCAATCGTCCCGTTCAAGCCGAAAACTGCATTGGATAGTGTCCTCGTCAACAATTAGTGTTGCCAAATAAAGCCAAGGACTATTGTACAGAATACAGAAGCACCAGATGAACAAAATGATCAGTTTTGCGCGCTTTACCGTACAAATGTATCGAAAATGGAAAAGAATAAAAAAAAATTGTTTTTTTTCATTTTTATATTTAAATTATTTTAATTATAATCTTTTTAATATGTTCATTCTTCGTTTTAACTTAAATAATATTAAAATTACTATTTTTTTGGGAAACAAATTAAGTAAAATGAAAATAATTTTTTATATTTGCATTATATAAATTTTAATTTATTGGTTTTTTTTGTCATTTAGACAATTTTTTTAATAAATATTTCTAATTTTTTTGAAATATATTAAGTTAAAATAAAAATATTTTTCATATGTAACATAATTTTGAAAAAATAATTTTAGAATATCTCAATTTTTTTTTGTTTTCTTCACCTTGCCCTCAATGGATAACAAATGCCAATGAATCGCTCAACAGTAAATGCCGTAATTGACATTGAACCTAAATAAAAGATAAACGATGAACAAATTTTTAAATTTAAATCAAAGATTAAATAAATTCTTATTTTTACTCGAATTTATGCCCAAAAATGGGAGAAATGAGAGCACTTTGCAGCCAATGGAGCCAAACGCGTACCAATCAACGTGCAAAAAGCTGAGCTCAACCGGTGCAGCAGAAAGCAGAAAAATGCAATCGGAAATTGCCAATGACATCAAATAACAGTTGGTTGGAGTGATCTTTGATTAATTTGAAAAGATTTATCTTTTATATTGGTAACTTTTTCGTTATGCCACACCCCACTAAATTAAGCCGATATGCCGATGGTTTTGATTTTTAAAAATAGACAATTTTTTTTTTTGGCTTTTTTTCGAAAAAGCATGATTTTTTTTCATACTCCATATCCTTCATTAGCGCCTAAAACTACCCTGGATAATGCTTTCCCGTTTCGGAAACATGACATTTTTAAATATGTTTAGACAAACGAAAATTTTTAAATTAAAAAACTCTAATTGTCTCATTATATTTAGTAGGTTGTTATCTCTAAAATTATTAAAAATATTTCAAAGAATTCAGATTTTTAAACCCATTTTATTAAAAAAAATAAAACACATACCATTCCTGGCACAGTTCGTACAACAATTACCACTTAATTAATATTAATCAAATTAAATTTTTTTTTCTCGACAACATACCAAAAATATTGCCAATTATGCCAAACATTGAAATAAGCATGTACACAAATGTCATAAGCCAGTCAAGCAATCGTTGGTTGTCAGCAAAAATTTTATTTTGTTGGGACTTAATTTTTAATTTTTAAAGATTTATGCAAATTTTAAATCCCAAATTCATTCCAAATCCCAAAAAATTATGGTTGGAATCCCAGTTTCAATCGGTACTGCTGACCTGCTGATCAGCAGCGCCTGGCCTTATAAGTTTTTCAAGCAGTGCAGCATTCAGCTGTACTGTAGCTGTTGTTCCTACTGTAGTTGGTACGGTAGACAATCCGTTAATTGTTGTTGTTGTACTGTTGCTATTTGAGCATTTTGTATCACTGATCAGTTTGAGCATTTGTTGCGCATTCTGATCAGTGTGTATCAGGGGAGGCGAACTGTTGCGCATCAGTGACACCAGCGCGGTACACAGCCAGCCTAACTCCACCATGGTAAAATTGTGGCCCATTCAGTGCCGCCAACAAAATATTTTAATTTTGAAATAAATAAATCCTTAAAATTATTTTAATTTGAATTATTATATTTTAGAAATGAAATTCAAATGATCAACCAATAAAAATTTAGCAATTAGGTCAACAATGACTTTTTTTTATAAAATTTGGCAAAAAATCATATGCCTCTAATTACCTTTATTTTTGTCGAAAAAATCAAAATTATTTTGAAATAATTTATTACCACAAATGATGTCATTAGCTTTATCAATGTTCATAACAAGTGAATGGAAGAGCTTTGGAAATAAATTTTAAAGATAGGGAACGTCTTTCCGATGCTTAATATTGAAGCATTAAAAGCCTCAAAAAATGCTGCAAAAATTAAATTTAAAGCATTAAATAAAGACGTTCTAAGGAATTATCTCAGTTAGGGTTAATAGTTTTTATAAACGAGATTTAAATCTTGCGATTAACGGATTTAGCACGGTGGTCGCGTCTGACTGGCAAGTTAAATGCATTTGACAAGTTTGGAGCTTCATAACTTTGGACTTTTGTAACTGAACATGCCCTGCTCCGCTCAGAAATTAAGATAGTAAAACTTTTTTTTGAATTAATTTAAAATTTTTAATAAATTTTCTCGGTGGTTCTACAATATTTAAATTTTTTTCAAATTGTTAAATTTTCAATATTTCTTTAGTAACAATTGAAAGATCGAGAGCAAAGTTTTAAAAAAGTTAAAAAAATGAACAGATTAGCTCACAACATATGTGCATATCAAATTTCCCCAGAAAATAACATAAATGTTGCAAATGTTCTAATATTTTATTAAAATTTTTAAACATTTTTATTCATTTTAAAAAGCATATAATTTAACAAAAATAAAATAAAATAATTAATTTACATATAATTGAGCAAAAAATTTCCTTTTCTATATTTTTTACATTTTAAAATTTTCCTTTTATTCTTCTCTCACAAATAAATCTCAGAAAAAGAATAAACAACAGAATTTTAAATAATGTTTAAAAATATTTTTTTGTTTGAAATTTCCCAGAGCAGCTTATTGGCCATGGAAATTTGATCTAAGCTTTTGGGCAAAGTTTTGTGAATAATTTGACTAAAGGCATGAGAAATGGGCAAAAATGCATAGTGAGCCTTTCAAAATAACAAATTAAATATTTAAAAGCCTAAATAAATATTTCAAAAAAAGGATTTAAATTTTTTACGGTAAAAAATTTGCAAAATTTAATAGGAAAAATTGATTTGTACTTTTCTGTTTCCATTTTTCAAGAAACAAGTATTGGAAAAAGCATGTGTGTCCATTTTAAACGCAAATCAAAAAAAAAATAGATATTGGTGGGAGGGAACCGAAAATTTTCCTATAAATATTCCATTAATAGCAATATAAAATATTAAAAATGATTAAAAATTATAAATTTTTGCAAAATTTTTGCAAAATTTTCTTACAAATCGGCCAAGAATTCTAAGAAAATTTAATTTTTGCTCCCAATGGACCCGGGATGAACCTTAATATATTTTAATGGATGCCAAAAAACCAAACCATTAAATAAATCACAAGCAAATTGAGTGACTTTTTTTTTGCAAATTTTGGCAGCAAATTTTGTGCCAAAAATGGAAAAAATTTTTTGTTGGCACAAGTCTAAAGAGCGCTCAGGGGCCAACAATTTTGAAAAGGGGAACGAATTGATTTTTGAAATGGCCGTGGTGTGGTCTCCGCACTATTTACATAGAGCAAATTTAAACGGTTGCAAATGGGCATAAAAATATGTTAATTGGTGACAATTTCCATTTTTTGTTAATTTTTTTTTTAAATAAGCAATTATTGGATTAAGAAATTAATAACAGTTTTGCATTAATAAAAGATTACATTAAAATATATTATTTTATAACTAAAATTTTTTTGATTTACAAAAAATAATTATTTTTTTATGAAATTTTGTTATAGTTTCAATTATCAAACAAATTCGTTCCCAACAATAAACACACTATACAGTAAAACATATAATGAAAAATATTAAAAATCTTAATTTTACTTCGAAAAGTGAAACAACAAGTTTTTAGTTATAATTCTCGGGATAAAACTCGCCTGTTGGTGGAGTAAATTTTCGGGATTTAAAAAACATTTCAAATCTCATAGTTTAATGCGCTTACATATTAGCACTGAAAAATGCACGACAAAAAATAATCACTGTAGATGCATGATCCGCTGTCCTAGTCATGCCATTAAAAGCACGGTTCTCGAGGCCCAAAATTTAAATCATGAACTTAATTAGAGTCTCGAGTCTCGGCAAATTACAAGCCTCGCTTGACAAATTTTTAATTAATCAAAATTCCAAAACATGTTAGCACTGAGTGCGAGACTTGGCAAATTGTTTTGTTTGTGCTTTGTTTTTGGTTTGCCCTCCTTAATTCGGCCTTAATCGATCAAGCGGATTTGGCTAGGCCTGAAACATTAGCCTTTACTTAAGGCCCAACCATTGGCCCCCCTCCCCCCAAAAAATCCTCTGAATATTCCGTCCTCCCGCCATCGCCGCAGCGTTCGTCGTCGTCGTCGTCAAGAAAATAT